>JAQGBH010002658.1:0-23288 GCA_034698265.1 Sminthurinus aureus
CAGTTTTAATGTGTTTTATTTAATGAAGAAGGTTGAGATGCCGAAAAATAGACCACAGTTCCCCCGGATAACCCTATCTGTATTATTGTTATTCCACTTTTCATCTCTCTCTGTTTTCTACTCTTCTATATACTTGTCTATTAAATCAACATGCACATAACAATATTATGTAAAATGTTGGTGTACTTTCGTTAGTGGAGTTTATATTGTACGTTGTGCATTGTACATGTAGTTGGCTATTGACTAGCCAATCACCTGGCTCAAAACGGACGGTGTCATAATAAATTTTTTTTCACTTTTTCTTCGTCATCTTCATTTCCATCTTCATCATCTGTGGTTTTTTGATACTGATCGTATCTAGTATCTAGTATCTACTGTACACTGTGTAATGGTCAGAGGAAAGTCTCTCTCTCGTTGTAGATCGTGGCCTGGACCGTGGACCAGAGTCGAGAGTCGAGACACAACCTCTTTACAATTGTAGATAGACGTATAATATGGACATAAAGTCATCAAATCTCTGTCCAAAACGTTGTCGTATGCATTAAATTAATTTTTTGTGCACGATTAAAATGATAAGCTCCCTTTCGGACTAGAAAATTTGGAATTTAGGATTTGGAGTTTTAATTTATGCTAATCAAATGTATTCAGGTATCGAGCATTGAGCATTGACAGTAGGCAGTAGACAGTAGACAGTAGACAGTAGACAGTAGCTACAATCGTATCAAATTACGCAATTAGAATATTATATTTGATGATGATTTAAAAAAATACACAACTATTGTTATAACGAGTAGCGGACTCCTGGCTTTACTCTGAACTATGGATTCTAGTTTATTGATGAAAGTCGGTAGATTTAAAGCTCATCAGTGAGTATGCGACTTTGAGATTTTAGAAACACCGTCAACTATCACTGGTCGATGGACAACGGGCATTGATCATCGGTTTCATCCAAAATCCACAGGTTCCAGTTCAGAAATTATAATTTTACCTCATCTTCCTCCATGTCCATGTCAATAGCGATTGTCCATGTCTCGTAGTAAGAGACGAGAAATGAGACGGAAAGCTCCAAGATACAAAATTCCATCACACCACGCTCAACGCTACACTTTGTTGTTGGAATGTGTGTTGGATTCGTATTAAGTATCGAGTATTGAGTATTCAAGTTCAGATTATACATTCTAGATTCTAGATAAAAGTATATGGTAGGATATGGCGTAATTGATGACGGAGAATCCAAATATGCGGTTTGTTTTTCATAATAATGATCCCTTGACTCGCAATCCGGGCATTATTCGGTTTTTTCATGCATAAGTTTCTTCCAGAAATTATAATATTTTTAAAAGTCAGTTACTTCAATATAATATTATAATCTCTCGTTTCTTCTAGCTCGCTCCCTCTTTAGGTACTCCCGTACCCGTGTTTATTGGAAAACTGGTATAATGTACTCCTCATTTTTCTTGAATGTTGTGCTGTGTGATGTGTGATGAGATATGTAATGTTCCCATTCTTTCTTTCTTTTTACTATTTTTAAGCTACAAGTCCATTTTTATCAGGTATTAAATATTCCATCAAGTGACTTTTGGATTGTCGACTGTAGATTGTTGATTGTTGATTGTCGGCTATCGGTACTTTAGTTTTACATATTAGTCAATTATTGCATAGCGTCATAGCATCAGTCCTCCATACTCCATACTCCATATATTAATAAATATTTGATAAGATATTATAAAATTTACATAATATCATACGATATATGCATGAGTATGGAGAATGGACTGTAGACTATAGACTATAGACTACGGAGTTGGAACAGAAGACATAGAACATTGATAAAAGTGATAAAACTCTGTAAGGGAAAAGAAAAGAGGGAAAAAAATGAGAGCGATCAAGGAAATGATATTTTGAAATATCACAGTGACTCTGCTGTAGGTAATCTGAAGGCTAAGACTTTACCCAAGGGAGCACACATAACTTATAAACTGAATATTATCATCGCTCAGCGCTCATACCAAAATACTAATATCTAATATCAAACTCTCTCTCACACACAATGAACAATGAACACACAGAGCAAACGAAGAAAAATGTCCAACGTTTCCAATGCTCTGTCGCTCTCTCTCGTTCTCTGTCTGTGACGCTGGTTCTGATTCTGATTATCCTTTGCTGGTGATGAAAACCGAAGTTTGAAATTCATGGTCCGAATAATTGCAGGATTTTTTTTTAATAAGTCCCGTTTTCCTTCTCCTTCTCTTTAGTTGACATTTTAAAAATGAGCTGGAGAGTCCAGCTCGTTTCTCATGATGACATGTACTCTACATTCTATACTTTGTGTTTTTCTATATGTAGAAGGGTGAACCTTGTTTGGCTTCTCTTGGCTTTGGCTTCTTTTGGGACTGGATCTATGTACATCTAAAGACAGCAAGCACATACATAATTTCATATCAACTCATAAAAATATGCTAACCATGTCCTTTCTCTCTCTCTCTCTCTTTACACTTTGTTCCTTTTCTCATTCCTCTTCTTGTTTGTAGTACAATGTACATTCGTATTCAGGTTCAGACTCAGATTCAGGTTGTCGAACATCTTTCATCCCCTTCCTTTTTTACACTAGATACTAGATTCTAGATTCTAGATGCTAGCCTTTATGCAAAGTATGCACTATGCACATTTGAATGTCGCCATCCTCCTCATTTCTTCCTTCGTTAGCATCATATTATTAATAATAAAAATGATGATGGACTGATTTTCTGTTTCCACGAAAGTTTGAGTGTGTGTGTATGTGTATGTGTGTGTGTGGGGCGGCTTGAGCTTCAACTACCAGTGCTAAGTCAAAGACAAATCAGAACAAAAAAAGAAATTCTGCCATGACATGAATCTTATCATCATCGTTCAGTTGGAAAGTTAGAAGGAAATTATTAAAAGAGGAAGTAATGAGAAGGAGAAAGAGGATACAAAACAAAACTGGATCTAGAAGGACAGGGGATGAATAATTACGTACTGCATCATCACATGTCATACCGAATACCAAAAGACCAAAAGTCTATGAATAAATACTAATACCAACAGTCATTTTGACTAAAAAACCTGCAAGTGTCTGTGAAACGGTGAGCGGTGAACACTGAACAGCGAACAGCCATAGCATCAATAGTACGGAGTAATGATATTAATTTTATTAGAAGCAATGAGGTCATCCCTGTTTAAGCTTTAGCTATGAGCTCCTTGAGCTTTGAGCTTTGAGTGATGAGACAACAAAATTTTACATTTGAATGTTTGACTACTAAATATTTTAATTTCAACTCAATACTAAATACACATTTGCACTGTATAGGAATATACGCTCCACTGGATATAAACAACATGCTCAATGCTCAATGTTCAATGCTCAATGCTCAATATATGTGTGATGATACAGTATTTATGGGGTTAAATTGGAACTGCTTCATCATCACACCCAGCAGTTGGAAATAGAAATTGAAACACAACCAGAAACACACCAGACAAGGATAAAATGAAAAAATACGCACTGATTTAATGCAGACACCAGAAACTAGAAACTATAAACTAGACAAAAGTCCAAAGGAGTGGAAGGAAAAGATGAAAGATGATGGACCTGCTTTTTCCTCTTCCCTTTTGTGCATGAGTAATGAGTAATGAGTAATAGACATTTTACATGCATTATTTTGTGTGTTTCTGTGTACTAAGTTAAGCTTATTCCGTTGCCTTGGTTAGTCGCGTCAATGATGGGACGAATGCACTCATACTCTAGAGTCTACATAGAGTCTCGAGTGCAATACTCGTTTCAGTGTGTTTTGTGTGTTTGTGTTTAGATATCATTTATGTGAGTGTGTACTATGTAAAATAAAAATGAAAGACAGAGCTGGAGCTAGTCACAGCCCAACACAACAAAACAGACTAAGAAACCAAACCGGTTTTACATTTTTTGAGGACGTCGCATCAGAATTGTAAAAGAAATTTAAATCTTCTATTGATTTCAGTGCATGGATTTTGGATTGTGGATTGGCAGACGTAAAAAAATAAAAAAATACATGAATAAAACAAAGTAGAGAAAGAAAGGAGCAGAGTTGTTTCTTGTACATTGTTTTTGGATTGTGGACTGTGGGTTTTGGATACCTATATATTTTGCAGCGTACAACTCTCAACTCTCACCGCTCAAATCTAGAGTCTAGAATCTAGAACCTCGGCCCTTTGGCGTTATTTTATCCTATCCCAAGTACAATCACAAGTTCTAGTTCTCTACTGTACGGAACAACATGTATACGTGTTGTGGACTATGGACGATGGACGATGAGCATTTTTTCCTTTTCCTCTTTCAATTTTAAATAGACATTGTCTATCTACAATCGACAAAGCGTAAGGTACAAAGTACAAAACACATGAATAAGTCCCAAGTTCAATATGCTCCTACTGATATAATTCTTCCTAATCAACATCATCCGCATCGTCGTCATCTTTGTGTTTAGTTTTAGTTTGGGTGTAGAAAAAAAATTGGGAATTTTGTTTTGTTTCATTTCACATAAATTTTTTTAATTTTGAAGTTTGAAGTTTGAAGCTTGAAGCTTGACAACAAGTTCTCATCTCCTCTTTGGATGAACAACAAATAGAATGAATTTTGTTCAATTTCAATTCCAATTTCAATCTCCACCTTTCTCCCTCTCTCATCCAGAGATACTCAAAGCTCAAATCCCAAATCTCAAAGCTACGCAGCCGTGTTCATTATGACCAACTGGAAAATGAAATTACCTTTTGTTTTCACCCAGCCTACATGTACCTTTGTCTTTGTCTTCTTTTCTTGGATGAGGCTTTGGACTCTGGACTCTGGAGTATGGATGAGGCTCTTCTGATCTTGTAGCACTTGAATTGATTTGGATCATGAGAAAATTCTCTTCATGGCCCTTCAACATTTTATGCAATCAATTGAAAATTGAAACATGTCTCATAAACAACTACCAGTTTGGAGTTAAGAGTTTGGAGTATAGCACAAGTGAAAATGGATATAAAAATTCAAGTCCATTATTTCTCTCTCCTTCTAATTTTTCTTTTGAACGTTTGGTATGGCTTCTCATTTGACCATTTGATCTTTTGCAACTATCAACTAGATTCAAGATTCAAGACTCAAGATTCAATATATGTACGATACTGGAAACTTGAAGAACAATTCATTGGATCGACATATGATTAGTTGGCACAATTTTTATCCTTTTTGTTCTCTCCTCTATATCTGTTATCAACGTACAGGTAATGAGATGGAATTTTTATGTGTATTATTATTTGTAACTCTTTCATTCACATTTATTAGGTTCTCGAGCTCTCGACTCTCTCATTGCATTTTGTTTAATTACCATGAATCAAAAACTGTCACATGTACTTGGATATTTTATGGTGCATTGTTCACACGTGCACCTAAACGATATACAATGTGGAACGTAGAGTTTAATACAATTTGGTATTTGGTATACATTTTCTCACGAGTGTTACAAAACCCACAAAACACTGATACTTGTGCGTAGCATGTAATGTGCAATGAAAAAATTCTGATTCCGATTTGATTATCAAGTCTAATTCAATACTTTTTGTAGTCTCTACTTGAACCTGGTGAATATGACATGAAATGAAATGAAGGAAAAAGTAGAATATTCATGCTGGAAGTATTTTAATTTTGCATCAAAACAATCGATTCGGACTTTGGCTTGATTCCTACGGAAAGAGAATAGAAGAAGAGATGGCTGAGCTGGGTTCAAGATTCAAGATTCCAGGCAAGAAGAGGAAAATTCATGGAAAATATGAAGTGACAAGTAAAAACCGCCCGTCATGTGACGGGCAAAATGTGGGGTTTTATACAATTCGTATCCGATGGCTTAAACAGCTATTTCTCTTAGCCAGCGTAATAGCCATTTCTCTTAGCCAGAGTAATAGCCATTTATCTAGAGCCTGACGGAGACCGTGACTCCTTCGGATACGGATTTTATTAGGGTGTAGGATGAGAGATGTATGTCTTAGATGAACACGTTGGCTAGAGCTTAGTAGCAAAATCAGCAAGAGATGAAGACTGAGAATTGGGGCTGAGAACGGCACGCGCCCATTTAGCTCAAAATTCAAAATGAAGAATAGTTTTTTTCATTTTATTCCCTGATTACATACATGATGTGGAATTATAATTATATCATGAACATCGTAAAAATAGAGAGTAAAGTTACTTATATACACGCAAAAGATACGTAAGAAACAGGAACTGAAATGTAAAATAAAGACGGCGTAATGCCTGAATCTTGATAAGGTATTTTGAGAAGTGTAAATGGTAAATGCTAACTTTTATTTTATCTATATATTTTCTATATTTTTAAATATACATATCACACATATAGTATACAATACATAGCAACATTACAGATATTTAGGTGGAACTGGGGTTCAAGGACGAAGTAGACATCTATAAAGAGAAAATTGTAAATGGTGTACTTACAACGAAACATGCAGTTTTTACTCTACAATCTATGAGTAAAACACATTATTCACATATTATTATTACTCTATTCTTTATATTTTATGTATATTTAATGTTGTGCAACATGTTATGTTCTTATTAATACAAGGTTTGCTTATTAATTGTATAATTTTTTTGTTTGCTGTCCCCTTAAAATCTTGATGCAAACTAAATCAAGTTTGTTCTTGGTTTTACGCAGGTCAGAATTACACATCGGATCGGTAATATTTAAAACAGCGTTATAGATAGTACATGGAATATATAAAAGAGATGGGCATAGTTTAAAATGTCAACGGATAAAATTCTCATCATGATTATTCAACATGGAAGTAATATGAAAATATCTACAATGTAATGTATTTTACTGACGTTGACAAGCTACAAAACGGGTATAACCTAAGTGCTAAAAATTAATGTAGTGATTACAAAGTATGTGACAAACATTTCAATAGATATGCTACATATATGTATAAGAAGATGTTTTTGTAGAGCGAAGTTGTCTTGTCATTAATTAAACAACACAATGGCATTTACATGTATGTACGTCTTATGTCTATTGTTATAAGTACCACATATTATACAGCTATGATGTACTTTGATTTTTATTTAACGTTTAAAATTGTGCTACTACGTGGTTTGATTATGTATGTATTACTTACAATGCACAATGTATATGTTTGAAAGCCTTGGATGTTTTTGACTGTAGACAAAATAGACAATAGATATATATATAATAATAGAGTAGTTGAAACTTTTGACTTGCAAAACGTTTTACAATAACAAGTATTAGAGGTGCACATATTATCATTCATAATAATATTAATACATTTATTTACATGATATGTTCCATGTTTCCCTTTGTAAAATATATTGTGTCAAATGATCTCGTTTTCCATTATTAGAACAAAATGGGGAGGGGATATAATGCTGAATGATTTAGGATTTATAAGCACACATCTATATCTTACAATACTGTAGTCGTAGAGTGTAAAACATAACAAGGAGAGGAAGTTGGTCGGATACAATATAAAATTTCAGTTTTCTTGGTTAGGTTGCTCTGTCCAAAAATTTACATGCAAACATTCAAAACATTGTTTTTACCAATCGACTAAGTCATCAGAACGAACCAAGCAAAATGCAAGAAGGTCGAAATTAAATATCGGACATTTTACATTTGTTTAATATCTCATTATTTCAGAATCTTTGGACATCAAGCCCATAGTCCCACGCAATAATTGATAATAGAAACCAAATGTTTGCCCTTCCACGAAAATTTTATACAAACTGCATGATACATATTTACATATGGGCTTTACACAACAATATTATTGTTGTGTATTATAGTTCAAAATCCCATTAAAATCTCATTAGAATATCATCACAATCTTGTTACTCATAAATAAAACTTCACTAAACTCCCACTAAAAATGTTAACATTTCATGGGTGGTAAGATTTGAATGGAAATTGCTTAGATTAACATTGAAGTTTGGTAGAATCCAGTAAGCTTTTTGTCGTTGTACTTCGCCAATGTATACAATGATTGGTATCAAAAATGCATTAATGTAAATGCTGAAAATGCTTGCATTTACACGAAAATCTCGAAAATGGTTTCACTCGAAACTGTCAACAATACTCGAATTCACTTGAAAATGCCAAAAATTGGTGGTTCTGGTCGAAAATGCCCAAAACATTGGAATTAACTCGAACATAGTCGATTTCCCTCAGAAATGTTAAAAATGCTTGCATTTACACTAAAATGTCCAAAGCCCTTGAATTTACTCGAAAATAGTCGACTTCACTCAAAAATGTTAAAGTTGATCGAATTTACTCGAAAATGTCCAAAACACTTGAATTTACTCGAAAAAAGTCGAATTCACTCAAAAATGTTAAAGATGATCGAATTTACTCGAAAATAATCGAATTCACTTAAAAATGTTAAAGATGGTCGAATTTACTCGAAAATAGTAGACTTCACTCAAAAACGCTAAAGATGATCGAATTTACTCGAAAATAGTAGACTTCACTCAAAAATGTTAAAGATGATTGAATTTACTCGAAAATAGTAGACTTCACTCAAAAATAATAAAAATTATCGAATTTACTCGAAAATGGTCGGTCTTACTCGAAGATGTTAAGAATCCTTGTGTATGCTCGAAAATGCCGAAAATAGTCCGATACTATTGTGCTAAAAGATGTTGCGAAACTACAGAATGAATACAGAGTTTTCTTAAGTGGTTCATAAACCTGAATTATAAACGTTACAGGTTTTTTGGTGAAACTAAAACCTTGGACATTTTTGTAAACACTAGACAGAAAAATGCTCAAGGATTAAACATAGTACCGTACGGACAACAGCTTTTTTGCATATTTCATATTTTTCTTTGTTTCTTTTTAACAATTTGAGGCACATTTAGTATACATGCCACATACCACATGCACAACCATATTAAGGGAATTTCTGCACGTGTTTTTGGACCAACATTTGTCACATTATCAAATCTCTTCTAGCATGCAGTTTTTGCTCATTGAAAAAACCATATGCTTTACGATTTACGCTTTTATAGTAGTTTTATGCTCTATAATTTTTTACTTATGTGTGTTTGAATGTTCATTACGGCACGTTATAATATTCGGATGTTGATAAAGACTACGATTTGCGTTTTAGTTTAAAAGTGAAATCACAAACACAAAGGAACAATAGACATCATTGAATGGACGTTTGTGGTACAGTATCGTAGGCATAGTAGTCACAAACCTAGCTGATAGTAGCACAACATGCACAAACAGTAATATATTGACTAGATTTCTCCTTTGTTTGCAAAGTTTTTTGGAGCATGTATAAACCACCACAATGTAGCATGCTGTAATCATTAGCCATAATAAGCCAATAAGCCAATGAAATTACAGTCACTTAAACTGGCGCATTAAAACAATACACAGCTTTATATATGCCTCATTGTAATTGCGGTACATAGGCTCTGAATAAATATAATGTAGAATGAAATTATGGTGGAAAAGATTATTAAATCTAGTGGTAATCTAATTCATTAGATTCTCGTAAGGTTCATGAAAATCTTGTTGAAATTTCACTTAACGTAAAATAAAGGAATTTTGTAGTATTTTCATGGTAATTGGTTAGTTTCTCATTGTATTTTGATATTATTCAGTAAGGCTTTTGACTAACAGCGTCTCTTTCAAAACAATAACAAGTCTTTAATGAGGGTGACCGTTTGTTTTATGATTTATAGTAATTAAATTCCTACTTTCGGATTCATATATTGGCCGTCCTTTTCTCGTTTAATATATTTGATGGCTAACGAACCGCTTCTCCTTTGTAAATTTGACATGAGTACAAGGGACCGCGAAACAAAATTCTGAATTTTAGTACTTAAGAGCCTAATAGTTTCTTTGTGACAAATAGTTATTACATTGCTGGGGATTCATTGTTTCATGAAGCGGACGTGTAAACTAGTCAGCGCCCTCTAGCGAGAAAATTTTCAAACTAGTGGTTTGTTTATTATGTGAATAATTTGTACTAGCTGCATGGTAAAGTTTCTGTAAAGCTGCACAGACACGATGTCAAATATTTTAATTCTGCTTTGCATTGGGAGCCTAAAGTATGTATGCTTTCTAGGCAATACAAAATCGTCATGAACTGAGGATTTTATTATAACTTACTGAAAGAAGCCGACTATTTATTATTACCATCCCTTTATTTACGGCTTACAGTTTCACAAACATGTGACATGGTTAAATATGTACTTGATTTGTTTTTGTTTGTCAGAATTTAATGACTCATAGATAAAGACGTTTAACTTTCTAGTCAATAATCACTTTATTAGGAAGCGAAGCTGAGTAGTGGTTGATTGGTGTCTGTGCCTATTGAGCACTTTGTAATTTTTCAGGGGTTTTTTACAATGGGTGGGGGGGCTTTTACTTTATTTTTGGGTTGACTGCAGGAAGGGGCGAATAATATTAAAAATGGGTCACTTTGTAAGCTTTTAGTGGGCACTTTTAGTTTATTTGGGGGCATTGCTCGCGGAAGAAAAATACTAAAACGACTGCACTTTTTCATTTTTAGGGGGCATCTCACGTCCCATAGAAAAGATGGCCACTGGGCCAACGTCTTAGAGACGTCGGAAATCAACTTCATAAAGACGTCTATTAGGCGGAAATGACGCTTAGCCAAAGTCATGCAGACGTCAGCTGTTCACTTTTCTGTGGCGTAAATTACGACGTCACGTTTGTGTGAATTTTAGACGTCTCTACGGTGGCTTTTTCTGAATTTGTCGCAGGTGTCCCTAAAACATCCCTAAAACGTCAGTTTTAAGCACGACGTCTATGCATGTTCAATGATATTAGACGAACGTAGGTTTTGCATTGAGCATTTGTGCTTTAAAGGCGATGCAAAATCGTCAGGAAATGGGGAATTTTGATTGTAGTTTGTTTTATGTTTCCCACAAGTATTGAAAGGGATGTCAACTCTTGTTGATGGTTTTTAATTACAGCTTTTAACTATCAGTTATACGTTTTAATAGACTTAATGGCTATAAAGACTACATGTTACAGTTGCGCTGGCAAACACGAGCGCAATTAATGAAACAATGGATTAATTAAGATGGAATAGTTGCTTTTAAATAAAACTAGAAACATTCCTAACGTCATCCTGAGTTGAGCTCTCTTTGTCCTCAATATCATACTATTTAACGCTTGATTATTTTTTTTATTTGGACCAATTTTTTTTCGTCCTCTTTCTGACTTTGTTTTTAAAATTTTTAGAATATTACACAAAGAGTTTTAATAACTTAACTTTCTCTAAATCAGTTTTTAAAACATTTAAAGCTACTTATTCGTTACGGTTGCTCACAGTAAAATAGTATTTTTCAACAATGTTTAATAACACCCTAATAATAATTGTGCTAGTGGCCTCTGCATTCACCGTATCAGAGGCTGCTAAGAGTTTTGATCTCGAATATAAAGATTTTGAAATCGGTGCGCTTGAAGCTTTGCAATTGTGTAAAGCTATTGACATTAGCAGAATTCAGAGTCGTCAGCAGTACCTGTGGGTACAGGTACACTCGGAAAACGAGCTAAACAGAAAACCACCAACATACCAACCAGGCTGTTTCAACGTCCGACTCTCGCCATGTGGTAAGATTGTTTTTATTAGCAAATATCAGTGCAAAATAAACGTATTTTTACTGTCACTTAAGTTTCCAAAAAAACTTCTTACCATGTTGATACCCCAAACGTATTAGAAACATTACAAAAATCCATTAAATAAATCCGCACATTTTTTTATGGTAAAACTATCAAAAAAATCCAAAATTTATTAATTCTCTCCAAAATTTACTAATTGTTCAAAATTTTCTATTTTTTCCAGAAATCTGTATTTTTGTCCCAAACCTACAGATTCTGTTTCAAATTCTGTGATTTTGTCAAAATTTACTGATTCTGTTTCTAATTTTGTAATTTTCAAAAATTTGCTGATTCTGTTTCAAATTTTGTAATTTTGTCAAAAGTTTACTTATTCTGTCCATAATTCTAACATTTTGTTAACAATTCACTAATAGTGTTCAAAACTCTGTAATGTTCCCCAAAATTCTGTCATTTTAACATTTAACTAAATGTGTCCAAAATTCTATTATTTTGCCAAACGTTTTTTGATTTTGTCCGAACTTCTGTAATTTTGTTTGTGCTTTCCTATTATTGTCCTAAATTTTGGACTTCTGTCCAGAATTAACTGATGTTGTCCAAAATACTGTAACTCTGTCCAAAATTTACTGATTCTGTTTCAAATTCTGTGATTTTGTCAAAAATTAACTGATTCTCTTTCAAATTCTGTCACTTTGTAAAAAGTTTAAAAATTATGTCTAGAATTCTGTAATTTTGTTTAAAATTCACTAATTGTGCCAAAACTTCAGTAATTTTCACCAAAATTCTGTAATTTAATAGACAGTTCTGCAATTTTATCGACAATTCTGTAATATTATCCACAATTCAGTAATTTTACCCAAAATTCTGGAATCTCGTCCAAAATTCACTAATTATTTTTTTAAATTCTGCCTTTATATTCCAAAAACGTTTGATTCTGTTTCAAATTCTGTAATTTTCAAAAATTTACTGATTCTGTTTCAATGTCCGTAACTTTATCAAACATTTAATAATTCTGTCCAAAATTCTGTCGGTTTGTTAAAATTTAACTAAATGTGTCCAAAATTCTAGATTTTTCTCCAAAATTCTATATTGTAGTCTAAAATTCTGTTATTTTGCCCAGCGTTTTTTGATTTTGTCCAAAATTCAATGATTTTGTCCAAACCTCAGTAATTTTATCGAAAATTCTGTAATTTTATCTACAATTCCGTAATTTTATCCACAATTCAGTAATTTTACCCAAAATTCTGGAATCTCGTCGAAAATTTACTAATTATTTTTTAAAATTCTGTATTTTTATCCAAAATTTACTGATTCTGTTTCAAATTTTGTAATTTTGTCAAACGCTGACTAATTCTGTCCAAATTTCTGTGATTTTGTTAACAATTAACTAATGGTGTCAAAAATACTGTTATGTTCTCCAAAATTCTGTCATTTTGTTACAATTTAACTACATGTGTCCAAAACTCTATAAGTTTGTCCCAAATTCTGGTATTTTGCCCAGCGTTTTTTGATTTTGTCCAAAATTGAGTATTTTTATCGACAATTCTGTAGTTTTATCCACAATTCTGTAATATTATCCACAATTCTGTAATTTTATCTACAAATCCGTAATTTTATCCACAATTCTATAACTTTGTCCAAAATTCTATAATTTTGTTCAAAATTCTATAATTTTGTCCAAAATTCTATACTTTTGTCCAAAATTCTATAACTTTGTCCAAAATTCTATAAATTCTGGTATTTTGCCCAGAGTTTTTTGAGTTTGTCCAAAATTCAGTATTTTTATCGAAAATTCTGTAGTTTTATCCACAATTGTGTAATATTATCCACAATTCTGTAATTTTATCCACAATTCTGTTATTTTATCTACAATTCCGTAATTTTATCCCCAATTCTAAAATTTTGTCCAAAATTCTAGAACTTTGTCCGATATTCTATAAATTCTGTTATTTTGCCCAGCGTTTTTTGATTTTGTATAAAATTCAGTATTTTAATCGACAATTCTGTAGTTTTATCCACAATTTTGTAATATTATCCACTATTCTGGAATGTTGTCCAAAAGTTACTAATAATGTTTTTAAATTCGGTCTTTTTATCCAAAATCTTTTGATTCTGTTACAAATTCTTTAATTTTCAACAATTTACTGATTCTGTTGCAATGTCCGTAACTTTATCAAACGTTTACTAATTCTGTTCAAAATTCTGTCATTTTGTTAACAATTTACTTATTGTGTCTAAAATACTGTAATTTTATCGACAATTCTGTAATTTTATCTACAATTCCGTAACTTTATCCACAATTCTGTAATTTTGCCCAAAATTCTGGAATTTTGTCCATAATTCTGTAATTTTACCCAAAATTCTGGAATCTCGTCCAAAATATACTAGTTTTTTTTAAACTTCTGTCTTTTTATTTAAAATTTACAGATTGTGTTTCAAGTTCTGTGATTTTGTCAAAATTTACTTATTATTTTTCAAATTTTGTAATTTTCAAAAATTTACTACATGTGTCCAAAATTCTATAACTTTGTCCAAAATTCTATAATTTTGTCCCAAATACTATAACTTTTCCCAAAATTCTAGAACTTTGTCCGATATTCTATAAATTCTGGTGTTTTGCCCAGCGTTTTTTGATTTTGTCCAAAATTCAGTATTTTTATCGACAATTCTGTAGTTTTATCCACAATTGTGTAATATTATCTACAATTCTGTAATTTTATCCACAATTCTGTAATTTTATCTACAAATCCGTAATTTTATCCACAATTCTATAACTTTGTCCAAAATTCTATAATTTTGTTCAAAATTCTATAATTTTGTCCAAAATTCTATACTTTTGTCCAAAATTCTAGAACTTTGTCCAAAATTCTATAAATTCTGGTATTTTGCCCAGAGTTTTTTGAGTTTGTCCAAAATTCTGTAATTTTATCTACAATTCCGTAATTTTATCCACAGTTCTATAATTCTGTCCAAAATTCTGTCATTTTGTTAACAATTCAGTAATGGTTTCCAAGATTCTGTAATGTTCTCCAAAATTCTGTAATTTTATCCATAATTCTGTAATTTTACCCAAAATTCTGGAATTTTGTCCAAAAGTTACTAATTATTTTTTTAAATTCGGTCTTTTTATCCAAAATCTTTTGATTCTGTTTCAAATTCTTTAATTTTCAAAAATGTACTGATTCTGTTGCAATGTCCGTAACTTTATCAAACGTTTACTAATTCTGTCCAAAATTCTGTCATTTTGTTAACAATTCAGTAATGGTTTGCAAGATTCTGTAATGTTCTCCAAAATTCTGTCATTTTGTTAACATTTAACTAAATGTGTCCAAAATTCTGTTATTTTGCCCAACGTTTTAATTTTGGACAAAATTACAGCACTTTGGACAAAATTCAAAAATGTAAACGAAAGAACAGAATTTTGGACAATATCGGTGAATGTTGGACAAAATTACGGATAGCTGCGGAAAATCAGTGACTTTTGGACGAAGTAACAGAATTTTTGACAATATTAGTGAACTTTATGCAAAATACAATATTTTAGACAAAATTAGTAAAATTTTGAGAAAATTACAGAACTTGAAACAAAATCATTAAATGTTGGATATGACTGCAGAATTTTGGATAAAATTGCAGAATTTGGGATAAAATTACAGATGGATTTGCAGTTCTGCACGTTGAAGTTATTTTGGTTTTAATAGTGCAGATTAATATTTCACATTAACAAGTTTTAATTTTCCAGGAGGAAACCCGCGATATCCTATCGCGGATGACTGCAGCGTCATAAGTTTTCACGAGAATGAAAACTGTAAATCCGAAGACGGGTTGCTGAATGCTCTGAAGCTGAAAAAGGTTTCACACCAAACTGCAAATCATATTTGCACTGCTGTACAGAACCTTCCGCTTGCTGATAGATTTTCCGTCAATTACATGCCAATCAAGATTGATTTGGCACCAAAGCAAAAATCAGTTCCTCTATCGGACCAGTGTATCAGCTGGGAACAGAAGAAATGTGGTAAGATTACTGATTGAAGTTCAGCTCGCAGCAAGGTTTTCCATAGCTCTATTTTTTAGAGGTTAATTCTACAATACTTCATCTATTTTATCGAAAGTAGACTTTACTATCTTGGTAAAATTGCAGATAAACCGTTGTGTAGAGGTTGGGGCATGCTAATTCATACAGATTCAAAATGCGATATTTATAGGAACTTTGTAAGCACCTACAATGCAACGTCTCTCAGCCGTAAGTATTCGGTTTTTGCAAAGACTGACAAACAAAAAACATTAGAAACGTTACTCGATTTATTGGTTGTACTCAATGCCACTTGTTAATCCATTATTTAGAGCTTGGGAATTCGATTTTAAAAAAAGCCGATTATCTCGAGAGTGAAATCTTAGACCAAAAGGTAAACGTCGTATTAAAGTGTGATCACATTGGAAAGTTTGAAGCCTGCAGTTCTGCGAATAAATAATTCTGCTGACGAAACCAGTGGCTGTAATGAGCTGAAATTTGGTCAGCAACCCTTTGGTGTGTTAATATCCTGGCTTCTCCCTTAAATACTGATTTCAGGCACATCTTAGAAAAAACGCTTGAAATCTAGACATGAGCTTGAAATCAGTATTTGTGGGAGAAGCCGGGATCGCCCAATTTTTTTGGTGGTTTGTAACACATCAAAGGTTTTCTGACAAAACTTCAGCTAGTTTCTGCCACTAGTTTTGTCAGCAGAATTTTAGCCCCCAGGATTTCCATTGTGATCGCAGATTTACAATTGTTGGATTTATACGTAATTTTTTTAAATATCGTTATACTTCTGTTAGATTTATTCGTTTTTCAAACAAATCTGGTCACTGTGCTGCATTTGATTTTATACCATCAAATTGCTGTCTATACCAGCATATAATTTGGGACAAATATTAATCATTTTTTAACCCTTTCGTCACGGCTGAACTTCATATTATGTTTAATTGTGGCCGTAAAGTTCATAAAAACTCATTATAATTTTGACGAATCAAAATACTCCTAAAACGGTTTGTTGGCGGATGAGAGGCAAAATATAATTTCTGAAATTTTAACACACCAATTGTGATTATATTTTATTGGTTCAAAAAATTCTGACATACACATTGCGCACAACTCTGAGGCTGAGAAAAATTTCTTCATCTCTTGTTTTAAAGTTTTAGTAGCAGTAAACACACAGTAACCATACCCCCCGTACAATACGCGTAATTCGTGTTTATTGGTTCAGATTTTTTTTACTTTTGTGGCCAACAGGCCAACAAACAAAGCCTAATTTCAACTTTAATTGGTAACCGTGACAAAAAGGTTAAATCGTTGTTTTGCTGAGTTGAAACGGTTATAAAACGTAGTGACTGTGATAAATAAAATGTGCTTATTATCTTATTAAATGTTGTTATCTCCGTACAGGAGCCTACATGGAGTGTATCACACCTGTCTCAAGTAGTCAGGTGCAGGTCAAAGGATTCTCAAATCATGTGTGATGTCGTCCCAGAAGACAAAAGATTAAAAAGATCAGTAGGAGCAATCGCAGTTCCAATAACACGTGTCAAGCGCCACTGTTGTAGTGCTTACAGATGCCGCCCTTGTGGTATTTTCAATATATACAATAAATTCAAAGATCATCATTAAGTTTTAACGTCTTTGCCTTGAAAGCATAAATGCTTAAGGCTCCCGATGCGAAGCAGAGTATAACGTTAAAAACCCTCCCTTGTACGTCTCAATTTACCCTAGCCTTAGTTTTTCTCTTGCTCAGAGATCACTAAAAAATTACTATTTTTGGTCGATAATAGGTTTATTCGTTTTTTAAGTGAATTTGCAGTGCTTCCTAAGTTTTTAGTGATGATTGAACAATTATCATTTTTGATCGGTAGCAAATTGGTCCGTTTTTTAGTGATGACCATATAAATAAATGTAAATACATATGTACGTGCATTTATGTGGTACATTGTTATATTTACATATTATGTATATATGTATTTAAATATTTGTGCGTATATGTAGGTGCATATAAATACATTTATGCACATATGGACATTGGGTGAACGCTTACCCTGCTCAAAGTTTACACAGACAGCCGACGTTTCCAATACTCTGCTTCGCATCATAACAAATGTCAAGTAGTCATAAAGTTTAGTCTCTACGTTGACACATAGTGAACTAATGCAAACTTTCTTGACAATATTAGGCTATTCCAACTTTTTCGGAAGTTCCCGGCAACGAGAGTGCGATTGTACAAATGACACGGCAAATATAGGCATATGTAACAATGAAGGCATTGGCTGCACTTTGTCTGAAACTCCTAATGGCTGCGGAGTTTGCTGTGGACTTTACTGCTGAAAAACGCGCCGTAGCAGGTGGAAAATATGAAAATTATCTCAAATCAACGACATTTCACAATACTTACAATAAATAATTTTACAGAGGCGGTAATTTTCGAAGAATATTTTTATGAAGTTGTTGCATTTACTTATTTTTAAAGCAATATCTTGCTAGACGTATACAGAAACTTTAACATAATATGAACTAACTAGGCTCAAGACAGCGTGGATACTTCACGATTCAGCATCAATTCTCACCAATTCTTTTGTAAAAAGTGCATATTGTAAAAAGTACATATTGTACTGCTTGTAATAGCCAGCAACGTCTGTAATTTAACTATTCTTCATTTGTAAAACAACTAAAGTACTGTGAAGTTGTTAGCCTCACGTGCTATAAATTTAAGGGAATTTGGCGCTGATACAGGCAAACAAATGTTACAACGAAAACCTTGAAACTTATAATAAAATACTAATAAAATACAACAAAACTTGTGAATTCTGTAGTCTCAAAAATTGTAATTTCATGCTGTTTCGCTCGATCTGGGGTGTTAAACTGCGGCTGGTGGCGTTGTGGCATTTTTCCATGTTATAAATTTGAGTAGTCCAAACACGATTATGACTTGCACAACAAGTACAAGAAGCATTTTTTCCAACGCCTTGATACATGCTTGTAATCTTGTTGAAGTTCCGCTTCCTATAGTACATTTTACGAGATACTTTAGCATTTATAGTTATAGTCTTTTTTTAGAAATTTCACCTTGAATCGCATTTTTATGTGCACCAGGGGCCTATTTCACCACTTTGCACTTTGCATTTACATTTACCTAATGTCAAGTTGTCATGGATATAAAATCACTTTTCTAATTTTTTGACTGAAATGAAAATGCGGAGTGCAAAGTTTCAAAATGGTGAAATAGGCCCCAGCATAACGTATTGAATTAGTAAATCAAATATTCAATCTGAAATATCCAAATTCTTTGCATGTTATCGACCTACATATTCGTTGCCATATTCGTTTCCTTTTAAAAAACACTAAAAAAATAACTGGAATGGAAATGATGGTTTGGGTTCATGGCATGAAATTTAATGCGAACATGACTTTTGAGCCCAAGCAAGGAATAATTAATGTTGGTGTGATATCACACAAGATTTTCTGTCAGCTTATCAAACAAGAGGGATTAGGCGAACTTTCTAAAAAACAGACTGTACTTAGTCATTGCATGAGCCACTTTTAATGTGTTTCAAATTTCAAGCTTACCGATTATGATGGTTTTAGAGGATTCAATACCAACAATGTTCTTTGCTATAACTTGGAAAACTCCTCTGAATGGGAATTCTGTGTTGGATATCACTAAAGCATGCCGTCCTTTGGATGTTGTTACAATTTTAAATCGATAATCGCTTGCATTTAGCTCCTATTAATAATTATATAACGTTAATAAATTACATTTGCATCAATTTTTTATTTTATTCAATCTCTTGGTATATGCCTGTCATTTCCTATTTCGATAATGGTTTTGCACACATAACCAAGTTTGTACCTGTCCGTCAAAAGTGGCCAATATTTGGGGTTCCGGATAGCCACTGACATCAAATGAAATGACTGGTACGACACTGTCCTCGAATAATTCTATCGATTTTGGTAGACGGGAAATTTTTGGCGGAATTCCAACTTGTAATAAAAAACCAAAAACATATTATTGATTCAATCTTAAAACATTAAATACGCACCAGCTTGACTTGTTTTGAACAGAAACGTCAAGATTTTTTTAACCACATATGTGAAGAGCAAACAGTGAAATACAATAAAAGCGTGGTTCAATAAAACGTGGTGGTGAAAAACCGAGTGCTAACCCCTAACCTAATTCACTCAATAATTTCAGAACCATTACGAGAATTGGCGTTTATTGTAACCGAGAATTCTGGTCTTTAATATTATTCTAGCTAAGAAAAACTAGTATTATTCTAGCTAAGAAACATGAATATTATTCTACCTAAGAAACATGAATATTATTGAGGCTAAAAAGTAAAATAATCCGCAAGTTCGCCCCAGAATTGAATAGGTGCGCTGGTTAGACCTGGACATGGGCTAGTGAGCACATTAAAAGCCTAGAATATTACGGTCACTTTTTGTGATTTATCCGAGACATTTGGGGTTGCATCTTGAAATTTTAGACACATTTGAAAAATTACATCACAGAAACTGAGAAAAACAGATTTATCGCAAACGGGTCTAAAATTTTAAAACAACATTGACTCCTCCTACGAAAAAAGTTCAATTTGGATTGTTGATGGCACGAGAAATATTTGGGATTCCGTGGTTTTACACAACCCTACATTTAGACTTCAAACTCGCCATTAAAGGGAAATATATTTTGTGTGCACGTGTAACGAAGCAAACAATCTGGAAAAAGTATATGACTAAAATTAAAATTTGAAATAATTGCTGAAAATTTGGAGTCGGAACACGACTTCCTCAAGAACCTTAACTGATAAGACACTAATGTCAAATGGTCATCTTTTAGGCATTTTATACGTAGAAAGCAGATAAATTACTTCCCGCAGTATTTTATACGTGAAAAGCAGATAAATTACTTCCCCAGGCATTTTTAAAAAATAAGGGAACTCCAAATGGTTTTAGGATCGGCCCTGATTGCCGTTTGATTGCCTATTTATATGGCCCACTCTTTTTAAAATCGACTCAAGGATCTCGAGAAAACAAATCAAATGTCAATCAAGTTTTGACGTTTTTGACCTCCAACCATAAACATCTCCCGCTGTTCTAGGCTTTTGCTGTTTTCACTAACCCCCTGTAAAAATACTCATCCATTCAGTTCTGGGGAGTACATCTCGGATACAGTAAAAACTGACTGCAAATTTGAAAACCAGTTTCAAATCAACTTCACTCATAAACTGCATGCAAGGGAAGATGCCCGGCTTCCGGAACTCCAAACCACAAAACACAAAAAAGTAATTCTTCAAATGGGCTAACTACTCGCTGGCAACTTGGCTAAAAATGACGTACCTTTAACGTTTAGGATCGTCCTGACAATTACGGGTTCCGCAAGATTGTACAAGTAGCCAACTGCACTAAGCCACGTCATATCTGAGGTCATGGTTACAGTAGTTGAAAAAGTAAAGAAATGGTTCTTCAGCATCTTATTACCGGTAATCTTAATATCTAAAATAAAATTGCAACAATAAATACATCTGGCATCAAAATCAAAACTTGAAATACAAATCAAAATTTGAAATCAAAATCACAATCAAAATTTGAAATCAAAATTAAAGCTTGACATTGTTTTCAAGCGACGATTATGTAGTTGTTTGAGTAAGCGTGCCTTACTTTGCCTTGTTACGCTGTTGTTCCTTGAAGTGATAATTATTTCTGGATCTTGAATAACTGAACTTCTTGAAGCTCTTCCGTAAAAAGTAGTTGCAAATCCATGAATTATTTCACCATCTGGATAGTAAAGTTCAAGTACACGACAAGTTGAAATACTATGCGGTGGTTTGTCGAAGCCTGTGAAATTATAACAATTATACAGATGTACATAAAACTTTAGGTCTGAATTTACGTAGCATTGAGTACTGTTTAGAATTATGAAAAGAATTAGAATATTTTTGAAGAAATGTCAAATTTTGGCCTTAAATTTTTTCCCATGTATATCCGAGATGTATTTGATACTTGTCTGCTTCCCATTGGTATGGCATTGTAGTGTTCCTGACGGTTGTTTCAGATGCACTGTAAGTTCATGACAGGCATTTTCACATTGAGCTTCGGCTGGAGGATGTGACGGACAAGTCTATGAAAAATTCAAAAAAAATTACTGTAATTTTCCATTCATAGTAATCGCTTTTAGGAATTGAACTATGTATAATTACTTATACAATCCTCCTACCGGGCAAAATTGGCCTAACATGATAAGTTTTGCCATCAAAATAGCATAGTAGACTGGGTCAAATAAAGCAAAAACTATACTTCGTAGCACTAAATGAGGCGTTTTCTTAGAAACAGCGCAAATTCAGCTAAACATGAAAGGGCATAGAAAAACGAAAACAACAAAAAATCAAAAAAAAAGGAAGCAAAACAGCTTAAATCATATTTCTTTCGTTAATTTGAGCCATTGTTCAACCTTATACAGCATAATTTGAAAACGAAACAAATACAACACACAAAACAAATAAAAAGAATCCTAAAACTGGAAACCATATTTTCTTGAAGCCAAATAAAAGCCATTTTGTAACCAACAAACTAAATTTTTTCGTTAATATACAACGTCGAAACAAGCTAAAGCCATAAATCAAAATTCTGCTCTGGAGCGAGCAAAATTGGCACTGTTTACCAAATTTGCCTTATTATGTGTATTTACGAAATCAAAATAGCAGAATTGGAAAGCTAAACAATCGGATCGCTTTCTGCTAAAACGAGCCAAATTGGCACTGTTTACCAAATTTGCCTTATTATGCGTAGATACGCTTACGAAAATTAGGTATTCAATCTTATAAAACTCAATAAGCAAAATTGACGAAATACATATAAGCAAAACAATTGGCTTTCTTATTCTTTTCTACGAAAACGCCAATAGGTATGAAGTGAAATAAATTGGTTTAAACTGAATCTGAATTCAGATTTGAATACGAAAAATGAATTACAAAATAACATAAGCAGTCAATAGACAGTCATTTATTTTCTATAGAAACCGAATTAGATTGAATGTGTATTTCGATGAAACCGTGTACGATTTTGTCCAAAATGCACTAGATATCCTTGTTTTTGTCCAAAATGTACTAGATATGCTTGATTGTGTCCAAAATGTACTAGATATCGTTGGTTGACTTTTAATTGCAATTAACTAACCATAATTAACTTTGATTGCAATTAACTAACCTTAATTAACTTTAATTGCAACTATTTAACCTGAATTAGCTTTAATTGCAATTAACTAACCTTAATTAGGTTTAGTCGCAATTAGCTAATGTTAATCAACTGGTTTTTACGAAGTGAAACTGAGTATTGGAATCGTTGTGTCTGTCTGTGGCACATTGAGTTCGGTTCGTGTCGATTACTAAACTAGCCATCTAGCGGTCACATTTTGAACTCGTTGCAAATTGTAAAACGTCGCAGTATTTAGTCTAAATATGCATAGTGACGATGGGGCAATGTTAGACGTCGCAGTATTTAGTCTCATTATGCATAGTGACTATGGGGCAATGTGAGACGTCGCAGTATTTAGTCTCATTATGCATAGTGACTATGGGGCAATGTGAGACGTCGCAGTATTTAGTCTC
>JAQGBH010002659.1:0-23288 GCA_034698265.1 Sminthurinus aureus
TTTTTTACATAAAAAGGAACGATATGACGGGGTCCTGGCTTAAATTTTCTCAAAACGTGTTTTTTTGAGGATCTCTAACGTACATGCTACAGGAATGCTTGCATATTTTATATATTATGTTGACGATTGACGATGTAAAATGTACTATATGAATATATGAATGTAATGGGTAATGGGAGAAAATGGGAGAGTTTGTTCTTTCTTTTACTCTGTTTTTTTTCCTCTGCATTCCTTCTTTTTCGTGGATACGGGAAAAGAAAGAGAAAAAACTGTTATACCTTTAACGTTCACGTTATACAATATACAATATAGGATCTTAAGTGTACTGTAGTATTGACAAATTCCAGCTTTTCCCCTTTTGTTGATTACCCAAACCCAAAAGCAAAAGCAAGCCAAGTCAAGTCAAACTCAGCTCAGCTAGGAAAAGTTAAAAGTACTTATGCATTATACATCTTACATTGTACACTGTACAGATGCATATTGAAAAGGAGAAAGAGCCACGACCTCCTCGAAATTCTGTACTAGTATTTTATATGGTGAATGGTGAATGGCGTATGGTAATTTGCCAAGGTAATGTATAGTTGTCGTGAGTTGTACTCTCCACTCTCGTTCTCTCTCTCTGTCTGAATTCTGAATGTAGTATAATATGTAGTAACAGTAATAGTAATAGGAATAGGGATTCGTGAGGACAAGTCAAGTCAACTAGAGTTTAGAGTTTAGATTCTAGAGTTGTTGTGGAACTTGCCGTGAAACTTGAAGAGTTAGCGAGAGAGTTGAAATTTCTCCCTTTAAACATACACATGAGTAAGAAGATATTTTTTATAGCTGTAGAAAAGTCTATGCTCATTCCTCATTCTATCTACTTTCTATATTCTATATTCTACATTCTACATGGGAAATCGTGTACAAGTACATTTTACACATGTATAGCTGAGAATGTAGGTATGTGTATGTATGGTGATGTAATATAATAATATTTGGATTTGGATACCTTTTTTCCATGTGGGCTCTTCTTTTTCTTCTTGACTTTCTTCTTGCTCCATTTTTTGAGGAGGAGGAGGAGGAAGCTATAGTAAGAAGCGGAATGAGAACAAGAAGGAATTTGTAGATAGAGAGGAGAGATAATAGGGAGAAAAAAGGAAGAAAGTGCGAGGGAATAAGGATGTCCGGAGGACATGGAAAATTATGTAGATAGTAGATACTTGATACTAGTAAAAATTTAAAGTCAAGGGAAAAAGTCAAACAGTAGCAACTATACCAACTACTAGCATTTTACATTTTACACAGGCAATAAGTTTTCCTCCACTCACTACTCACTCCATACTCCACACTGCACTTGTGTAGAACATAGAACGTAGAATGTAAAATATCCTGGAAAAAACTGTAAAACTCTACTATCTTCTAAACTCTGACTAACTTATCCATGTACTTTTTTCTCCATCAAGTTGTTTTTACTTGCTATTGTCATTGCCATTGTCGTTCTCCTTTTCCTTCTCCTTCTAGCTCTAGTTGTCGTTTTCGTTGGGCTTGTCCTTGTCCTTGTCATCCTCATCATTGTACTGCATATGCAATATTCAGACAGTTACAGTTAGAGTTGAAGTAATGATTTTTGTCACATTTTGAATACTGAACAAGTCCTTTGTCTTTTCTTTTACCCTGTTTTTTGTCTACATTTTACATTGTTGTGACTTGAGACATAACATAATGTTTTATTCCTGATTACAGTTGACTAAGTACATTATATAATGTACAATGGACAGGATTGTTGTTTTGTTGTTGTTGTTGTTGACTGTCGTAAAAGTAGATAATAGAATAGAGAGAGAGAGCATAGAAAAAATAAAAAGGGATTGCTGATATTTGCGTAAATGTTTCACTTTTCACTCCATGTGAAACATTTGAAACTAGTACTTTTCCCTTTCTCCTGTCTTCAACTGTTCAACTGTGTGGAGGTTGAAACTTGAAACTTGCTCTATCCAGAATTTTATTGTATATTGTACATTGTACTGCATTATATTACATTGTGTTGTATATTGTATTGTATGGGATTGAATCGGATTGAATATTGAATGGAGTTGAATTGAACTGAATTGAATTCTCACCCTGGGAAAATGGTCCTGTTCCCTCTGACAATGAAGATGACGAGCTCGTCTTTTGCATGAATCTGCCATTTTCCTGTAGAATCTATAATCTAGACTCGAGACTCTATATTCTAGACATGAAAACACAGACCTTCCTTTCTCGTCGTTATCGTCTTGCTCCCGTTTTACTCTACATTCTACATGTACTTTAGTAGCTATATTATTATTCCGCCTCCGCCTTCCTTTTCTTTTCCACTTTTATTCCTCCAACTTGTACGTTGTACATTGTACATTGTCGAACCATCAAAACGTGGAATCTGTGTCTGTTTTGAAATGGCAAGAGGATGGAAATTCACATGTAAATTCATGGATGGCGTATCCATAAAAAATAAAAATATTCACAATGTGAATGTCTCCATTTCTTGGTGTATGTTTTGTATATTCCTCTTTGATTTCCTTTGCGACGTACATAATGTATCTGTACACTGTACAATCTACAATGTACAATTATGTAGGTTGGTGAAAAATGGGAAAACAGTCGTTTTCCTGTCTCCTTGTGCACTCTAAACTCCACAGTCTGCAGAAAAAATCCTGTCCTGTGGAGTGTGAGTAAATGCAAAATGCGTGTACTGTATCATGTAAGTAGAATGTAGAATGTTTTGGAGGATACAGGACACATTATCCAAAATCTAAGTGTAATACATTTTTCTTTCTTTTTTCTGACGTCCAGTACCGGTGCGAGTGCGAGCGGAGTGAAGAGTGAACAGTGTGTTGCCATTTGTATTTGTATTTGTAGGGGAAATTCAATATTCCATGTTCAATACTAAAACTGTGGACTGTGGTGTGATGTGGATACATACCGGAAGATGGAAATGGAAAATGGAGGTGGAGGTGTTAGTTGTTGGTGACAAAGGATTCAAATTATTCAAATTGTCTATATCACACCCCGTGCCCCGTACCAAGCACCCAGTCTTTTTTATGTCCATAAATGATAAAAGTAAAAGTGTAGACTGTAGAGAGCAGACAAAAGTTTGTCTTTTTCCTTCCTCCATCTACATTTATTTTCATTCATTTGATGGAACCTGGAGCTCAGAATTGTGAGTTGTGATTTGTGAATTTTCAGTTTGCAAGTTGTGAGTTGGGAGTTGGGAGTTGGAAGATTCCAAGAAATTCCAATAGATTCAAAATACAGAGTACAGAGGCATGAGAAATGGGTTGTATAAAAATATTTCACTCTCAATCTCTCAAATGTCCATATGCACGTGCTTGTTCATTTCTCAATTTCCAATGTGTGCTGTATGAACAAAGTATAAAAAAGGCACTACATGTGACATGGTATATTATATTATATAGTATAGAATATAGTGTATAGAATATTCCTGGTACTCGTCTCATATTCTCATACTCTAGATTCTAGATTCCAGATTGCAGTCTCTAGGTTTTTGTACAGTGAACATTGGAACAGTGCACACTGTACATTGTACATTGTACATGTACATGTATTTCCCAGGGAAGTGTGCAAATATTTATTTTTCATTTCCGCTCACCAGGCATCAACCACAGTCATCTTCATCATCATCATCCTGGTCGTCATCGTCAGAACCAAAATGTACTAGTCGCACAGTCAGCACTTGTATGTTGTATATTCTATGTTATATGGGAGCATTTGAAAAATATCAGTGTGACAACTATTTCCTCCAGTTGAAACACGCTAGTCTTCTCCTCCTCCTCCTTCACCAACCACCATTCTTCATTCTCCATGTTCAACGTCCATATTCCATGCTCCATACTCGATGGAAAATATTTATGTAGAAAAAAGGGAGACAAATGAAATGGTAAAAGTATTGGGAATTGGGAATTGGAAAAACTGTGCTGGAGGAAAGTGGGAGTTTTTGTTCATTTTGACAATTCACAATCAACCATCACGTATGTAAAATACAGAATACCGAATGTAGAATTTAGATACTACACATGACACATTGTAGATTGTAGATACAAAGAAATTACACTGAAATAAATAGTTAGCAGGAGGCCTTAGATATTTTCATCATCGGTATTCCTAGAATCCTAGAAACCTAGAAATCGTCACTAGAATCTAGAATAGTAGATGATTTCACATTTCATGTGCATACGTGTGCTTGTAATTATAGTTTTATTTGTATTTCTATTTCTATTGCTGACTGTTGGGCATCTTTTAATCATTGAATGAGTTGAATGTGTTGAGTTGTTCCAAGAATTGTTTGTCCTTGAATCTCATAGTGGAAATCTAATTAACTGGAATATAACTAAAGTAAACATTTTAATTTCCGCAAGGAGGACACCTAAACAAAACAAAACAACAGAGAGCAAAATAGAATAGACCAGAAACCAGAAGTAGAATAAGAGGAGAGCATGAGAGAACAACAATAAAAACAGGAGGAACAAGAATATGAATATCAGCATGAAATCGGAGGAAAGAAAGATGTAAAGAAAGGCGTCATGTGGAAAATGAACCATTCTTTATGAATTCCCATCCATACTCGATGCTCGATGCTCCGTGTTCCATGTTCCATGCAGCAGGGCACTAGAACCTAGAAACTAGAACTAGTAGGAGAAGGAGGAATCATGGAGATAGAGGCCCAGTTTCACGGACAAACGGGCAACCAACCAGCTTAAATTCCAAAGTTCAATTTCAAACTCTCTCTCTCTGTGTGTTTCTCCCTCGTCCTTTCGATCTATTTGTCTGTCTGTCTATTTGCAAGAAGGGAGTTGGAACTGGAGCTGGAGCTGGAGTCCGAGTTGGAATTTGATTTCCCACTTTCCTTAGAAATTTTACAAACTACAGATACAGATAACTATCTATAGACTATAGACATTTGAGATAGGTGTAGAAAAGAGAGTACAGGAGTAGAGAGTAGACACAGTGGAGATGGGATGAATATTATACATTGTACATTGTACATAGATTGTGGATACATGTGGATATGTGAATTGAAATTTGGGTGAGAAAGTTTTAATAATATTCCATATTCCAAACTCCAGTCTCCATTCTCCAGCTTCCACAGTGATGGCCCACAAACAGAAGGAGAGATAGTGATGAAAATGCGAGTAATTTTAAAAGTAGGAATATGAAATATCTTAATTTAGAGCAAGAGAATGGAGGATAGAAAGTGCAGTTGTCCTTTCTTCTCAAACTTTGGTTTGCTTTACTTTAGTTAAAGTTTAGTTTTACACTTTCCTTTGTCCTGTATTCTAGATTCTAGATTCTTGATTCCAGAGTCTACAGTCTAGATTCTAGATTCTACATAAAGGAACGTGTCCTTATATCATTTTCCAAGCTTGATTCTCCTCCTCTGTGCAATCTGCAATCTCCATACTCCATCCTCCTTACTTTTTCCAAGATTTCTAGATTCTAGATTCCAGATTCTAGAGGAGATGAAAAGCATCCTCCTCTGCATATTTTTTTTTTGAGGAATGAGGAGGAAGAGGTTCCATACATTGTACATTGTACATTGCATTTCATTATAAGGTGTTGTGTGCTTCACTAGTGACTAGTGACTAGGGGGTCGAGTACTAATTAAATTGAAGTGATGTATGTAAATGTAGCTGGATACAACTTGTTCATCACTCATCACATGTGTACAAAATACAAAAGTACAAACGGAAACGGATTCAAATGGGAAAAATGCATCAGCATCCGTATCAACATCAACAACAGCAAGAAAAGAAGATGAGTAGTTGTATTAGCTCTATTTGTATTTGTATCTGTATAAGTAGGAAGTAGGAAGTAGGACAGAGTACGAGATAAAACCAAGTCTAGTTTCTACGTTGTGGATCAGAGATTAGACCCCTCGCTCCTACTTTGTACTTTGTAGGAATGAAGCTCATTCACTTGATTAAATGATGATGAATAGATGAAAAAGTGAAAGGGATCGAGTTAGTCATTCAAAGTTCAATGTGAATTCCAATTCAGATTCAGACTCTGTTTCTGTTTCTGTTTCTGATTCCAATTTGAATTGGAATTCAAACTGACTCTAAACTGAACCGGAGCACAATACAACAAAGAAAAGAATTTGTAATAAAAGTCTCTCGGAACTTTTTTTGAGAAGAGAGGATCTGGATTCTGGATTCTCATTTGGGTTGTATTGGATTTTGACCTCGTTTACTACTTTTTACTCCTTTTTCGTAGGATTCATTAGAGATAATTGTACATGTAATTCACATGACGTCAGTCACATGAGTCAACACCAAATCAAAATCAAAATCACGTTTATCACTCCGCGTACCAAAAATCAAAAGTCAAGTCAGTTCTCCGATGAGCTTCAAGATTCAACAGTAAATATCCAATATGGACTGTATAAATGGGAAAATATAAATAGTGATGCTGAATTCTAAATTCTGAATGGACATCCACCAGTCACAATCCACCGTGTGTGGTGTAGTGTGGTTTGGTGTGATGTAGCAATTTTGAATATGGTTGTGGTAAATAGTTCGTTAGTTAGTTAGTACTCTAATTTACTTAGCTCTTTCTTCCTCTCTCTTTTGTACACTTTCTGGTTGGTTCCATCATGACTGAAACTCAATACTCAGTGTTCAATGCCCAATGTTCAGTGTTCAATCCTCAATCCGCAAGTTGTAATCACCACTAATGAAGGTAAATTTGACGGGAGTGGTGGAGTGCATTCAAAACCGTTCAATTAATTCCCTCTCTCCTTTCACACCTTCTCTCTGATTACCTCTGATTGGATTTGGATTTGGATTTCCTTGACTCGGCTGGCTTAGTTTGACTTGACTTGAGTTTTCAGTCAGTTGAGTCAGTTGAGTCAACTCAACTCGACTAGTTTCAACTTTACTTGATCTCATCCTTGAATTGACTTGAATGCCACATGAATTCATGTGCTGTTGAATGATTTTGTTCACTCTGCAAAAAATTCTCCATGTCATCAGCTCCACCGTAGTCGTTCGTCATCGTCATCGTAGTTTCTATCGTCAACTTGACTTCATTCATGCTGAAAATACGGGGAAAATCCTACATTTGTGATTTGTGGGTGCATCGTGCAATCATGTATTGTTGATTGTTGAGTTTTGAGCATTGAGCACCGAATTATCAAGTGTACAAATATCGTAATTTTTTCGCTATTTGGGTTTTGGGTTGTAATTTTGAGGTTTGAGGTTGATGGTTCCGTTTCTCATCCTCTTTGTTTTGTGCTCATTTGGATGAGGATGATACCATTTCTATTTTTGATATTGAGTATCTAGTTTTTAGGGGCTAGTATCCAGATTTGTATTCACATTCTAGATTCCGAATCGAGATGTGGATCTGGATGTGGATGTGTATCGGAATCGGGATTTAGATTTGGATCAAACTCACATTCAAACTGCTTCGTTATTCGTTATCCATTGTTCGTTGGTCGTTGGTCGTGCTCCGTGTGGTGTGTTTTCTGTCTGTCTCTGGTTTCTAGTTTCTGGTTTCTATCAGTCTGTGTGTAGGGAAATACTTTTGTAGTTTTCCACTATTACTTTCCACTTTCTCTCTCACTTTCTCTCTCTGTGTCTTGGTTTTGGTCTGTCTCTCACTGTCTCTCTTTCGTCTTTCGTGGGGCGCTCGAGCTTTTTAATCAAATATCTTTCTCTCCAGTGGTTTCAATCAATGTAGAACTTGACTAATCTGAACATAAAAGAAAATTATATCCATGAATCCAACAGACGGTAGACGAGAGAGTGAGAGTTAGAGAGTGAGGCTCATGCATAAAGTACATACATATGTATGTGCATTTCCATGCTCTACTGTTCAAAGTTCCACTACTCCACTACTTGGAACTTGCATGTGTAAAATTACGAGAATTTGTATATGTACAGTGTATCCCTAAGTAGGGAGTCGGGAGAAAGTAAATAGTACATAGAACATGGAACGGGGAACGTGGAACAGAGAATGTGAATGTAAACGTAAAAGTAAAGGAAGAGGAATACGGAGACAGAGACGGAGAAAGAAGAAGGCAGAGTCAGCATGACGAAGTTAAATTATTGTCAGAAGGAAGGAGGAAGGAAGGAAAGAGGTAGAAAGTAGAAAGTAGAAATACAGAGAGTAAGAGGGACGAGGAACGAGGAACGACGAGAGTGAGGGGAAGACAAAGAGGACGTAAAAGAGTAAAAAGTAGATATTACAAGCAAGAAATAGGACACGAGTCCAAACTCCAAACTCCACAGCCAAACTTGAACGTTGAACGTACATGCATATGTAAATACTGAACCTGATACGGATACGGATGCTAATGTATGTGTACTGGAGCTGATGCTGGTAGGAGTAAAAAAGTAGAGTAAAGAACAAGAAGAACAGAGAGGAGAAAGCTCCATTCCTTCCTTTTCCACTCAAACCCATCAATACGCGTAAGAGTTACAAGTCTACAAACATTTTAATGAATATTTTTGTATGGGCCAGATGCTGCACATAAACAAACGAGAAAACGTCCTACTCTTTCTCTCTCTCACTTTCTTTCTGTCCTTTCCTCTCTCTCTCTCTCTCTCTCCCACTCTTTCCCTTAAAATTGCAATTTCGGCAATTTCGTTCCTCTATTTCTCTTCTTCTTTTGAGACTTGAGTCTTGAGACTGAAAGTTGAAGCGAGCAGTTTCAATAGGAATTGACATTCTTGTCTCTACACTCTACACTTTTTACTGTAGAACGTAGATCGTAGACCGTAGAACATATTATAGCATTTACAAAGAGCGGATATATCTGTGTGTAAAAACGGAGGATGATGCCTCTGTTGTTTTGAACTGTGAAGTGAAAGATAAGACCAGTCAAGACACATATTTATCTACCATCTCCTGTACGTGTAATGTGTATGTGTATGTGTACTTTTTTTATACGATAGCGATACCAATATCAATCTCCAATCTCACTTTCCTTCCCTACTCAATACTCAATAACAAGCAAGCAAACAAACAAACAACTAGGGAAAAGCGATCCCTTTATTGACATAGACATTCAACCTTATGTATTAATGTCGTTAAACAATGTGGTATTCCATTCTATTATATTATTATGTAGTGGTTCTTCCCGAGTATTATTAGTGTTTGTTCTCGTAGTGGTTGTAGTAGTAGTAGTAGAAGTAGTTGTAGTAGTAAATCTGATCACAGATCTTGGTCTAGTTTTTTATTATATATAATAGAAAACTAGATATAAAATATAATGTGTAATATTTGTTATTCCTTTTCGCTATGATTTCATTATATTATTTTATTTTATATATTATTATATTGTATTATAAAGTTTGTCATTCGGTTGATTCCCCTTCATCCACTTTCTACTTCCTTGATTTGATTTTGTTTTCGTTTTATTTGATCCCATAGTCGTACACTGTAAATCGTATATATAGATCATAGATATATAAAAATTATTACAGGTGTTTTTTTGTAGAATAGTATTCTTTTTTGATTATTTTTATTATTATTATTATTATTGATTTTGTTTATTGTTTAATATTTAATATTGACCTACTTTAAAACTTATTGTACATATAATTTGAAATTTGATGGTGCTTTTACCTTTTTATATTTAATTAAATGAAATGAAAGTTGCATGCTCTGCGTGTGTGTGTGTGTGTGTGGAAGTAAAAAAGAGTGAGTGAAAGTGAAAGTGAAAACATGTGTGTGTGTGAGTGTTATATGTAAAATGTACTAGTGTAATTGTGAGGTGAGCATAATTGATATTGTGTACGAACAAACGTAAAAACAAAAGTTGGAAAATTTTGAAAAGACGGATACGATGAACGTGACATTCAGTACAAATGGGCCAAGGGCTATCATTCGGTTGGGATAGAAAAAGAAGTCTCACTTCCCCAATTTCGCGTCGTGGGTCACAGGCAGAGTCAAAGATCTGTCCTCCTCTCCACAGGTCAGAAACTCATCAACATCAACATATCAAAAATCACAAATCAACAGCACATAATCATTATCATAATTCTTGATACTTGATAATCATAATATCATAATATAGTTATCAATAGCAAAATCAATACCAATATCAGTATCAATATCAATATCAAAATAATCATAAAAGATACTTTAAATGATAAAATGATACTTTAGCTCACATAATAATAATATTATAGAATATTTTTCAGATTTTAAAAACAAAATATTATAATAGTAAATATTATATCATTTCATAAATAATCAATCAATTTTAGATTTTAGGAAGGGTTCACAATTTTTAATTCAAATATCAAATATCAAATAATATCATTGAAAATTCTATATAAGAAAAACAACACGGATATGTTACACACCAAAACACATGCCTCTAACTTTTTTATAATGTATGTGCTGAACATGCATAATGCATAATATAGATAATAGATACAAAACTGATATTATGATCTCATACTTTTTACATACATTTTTATACTATTCACGCCTCAAGCCGCAACAGTAACTTGAACATTGGCTATCACCACATTTTTTCTATAAATAATTACAATAATATTAATATAATATACACTATACACACAGCTTTCACCATTTATCTCATAATATATTTATACACACTTTACCTACACCATTTCACATTTCACGTGATTATCTATCATGAATCGAATATTGAAAATCGAAATATCGAATCATAAATGATGAATCTGACGGACGACTTGAATATGCATAATATAATATTTATATATTATGCATTGAGACTATAAGTAAATAAATATTTTGCGTAAGATGAAAGTGTACAAATATTAGTCAAATTAGTAGTATTTTGATTTTAGCGTTTATAGTGTCTATAGTTGTACAGCTTTATACTTTATACCTAAGTTTAGAGGTTAAAATATCTAAATTGTGTTAGGGACAGGGATACTTGAGAATAAGAAGAGTGAGCTTCACTGTGTAGACTGACTTCACCTATTGAAATTTGAAATTCCTTCACTTGTGACTTGTTTGTTCATGTTAATGTTGTCATTGTTGTTGTTGTTATTGTTGTTATTGTCATTGTTATTGATGTTGTTTCTTATGCTGCATGCTCAATGTTAAATATTATTATTATTATTATTATACGTTTATCTATACTTGTATTTGTATTCGTGCTGCTATACGTTGTATAAATAAATATACAATATATAATATTATTATGTGCTGCAATAATGGTGCCGCCGCCGCCGAAAAAACTCACCAATCACCGACTACACACGAGAACGATTGACACGTCAATGATTGATTGATTGAACTGAATTGGATTGAATTGAATTGAATTGAATGTGAACATGTAAATGTTTTGGATGTCTATCTCAAAATGTATCAGTCTGCCTCTGTCTCTCAATCCATTTTATCCACTTTGTTTGTTTTTTTTAGTTTTTGTTTTTTTTTTTTGTATTACTTCCACAACTCGACCTCAACCTCGTACTTTTATTTTTATTTTGTTTTTTTACTTGTATACAGAATACAGAATATAGTGTATAAAAATAACAGGATACAGGAAAAAAATAACAGCAACAGCTATTCACATTTCACAGAAAATAAACAAACAGAAGGAGAGAGAATTAATGAAATGACAATGATAACTCTATTTTCGTGTCATATTTGTGTTAGTTCCATTCCGGTATTTTCTCCACCTTTTTATACCTGTCTCTCGAGTCTCGGGTTATTTTGTATTTGTAGATTCTAGATTCTAGATATTAGATATTTTGTGAGAAAGAGAGTGAGTCAAAATAAAGTAGAGTAAAAAAAATACAGAGTAAAGTAAAGTCAGTCATTGCGTGAGTTATTTGTATACAGTCGTAAGTACAGTTTGCTGTAGTCGCTCAACTTAATAAAAAATTATGAGTCCCACTGAGACGGATGGAAATGAATTGAACTGAACTACACATGTTCAATATGTACATTGTGCATGTAGGATTTTTCTTTTTTTTCTCTCTCTCTCGTTCTCCTTCATATTTTTTTTGGGTAGAAAAGTGTATCTACACTTTACAAGTTACAAGCTAGAGAAAACAGAAAACAGACTGATTGCTTGACTGACCGTTTCGTCTGCACCTCGCCCTCGCAGCGGAGGTATGCAGAGTTGAAACGGCAAGTGTCACTATTTCTCTCTCTCTTTTTTTTTCTTCCTTTCTTTTACTTTTCCGTTTCCGTTCTTTTTTTTCTCCTTTTTTTTTCTTCTTCTGCCCACCCAAATATTTGGATTTTTGTAAAGAATGAATAGCTCGCCCGCCAAGCAAAGCCAAAAAGCAAAGTCAAGCCAAACCAAGCCAAGCTAAGCTATATAAGTTAACCATGCCAAGCCATGCCAAAGCAAAAGCCAAAGCCATCCACTATAATATAATGATCATGATAATAACACTGCGAATGTAATGAATTCAATAAGAAACAGAACATGTTGTACTGTAGAGTTTGTGTGATGGATTATGGATATGGATTGCGTTTTGATATGCCATGAAATGAAAATAGACTTGACTCGTAATTATTTGTAATTTGTATTAAAAAAAGAATTTCATAAACAATAATAATAATTACAGTATATTATGACAATATTATATCATTTTTTATTTTTTTTTATTTTATTATCATTATTATTATTTTTTTACTATTACTATTGCCACTATTGCTTTTTGAATTTTGAATTGCAAAAAAAAACGAGGACATACATATATGAAAAAAAAACTTATTTAGTTGGCTACACGATGTCGGACATTCGGTACAAATGGGCGAAAGGACATAAGTCCGTGGGCGTCTCTCCTGACGTGTCCCTTCCCCAGTTTAAAGTTCTCGGGCACAGACAACAGGATGTGGAGATTTCCTTGACCACAGGTTAAAAACAAACAATATGTACACGTGGTTCACGCTTTTCTTTTTCTCTGTCTTATCTAACTCTCGTTCATTATTCACCTAATGAAAAATATTAATAATCAATATCAATATAATTTTTTTTTTAAATACTACTATTTTTACTACTACTATTATTATTATTATGAAAACTGTCATTTTATGTATGATCATGATGATGAACATAATATGAAGAAACAGAAAACCTGAAGAAAACAAAAACTCCATTTTTTTCACAAAATTTTTTATCATAAAATTGGGCCAAAAATTCAAAGCCAACTAATTTCCTAATGAAAAACTGAGGTAGTTGAGTAACACACAAAAACTCAAGTGTCAAAAGTCATACTAATATTAGTAAACAGACAATACACAGACGCATTGTTTTATTTTCTTTTTTTATGATTCTTAGCTTGATTCTATATATATATATATTATAAAATTTGAACCGCACCTCATTATTACTAATCACTGATCAAAAAATCAAAGGCACCACCAGAACTGAATTGAATTGAACTTGAATTGAGAGAATGAATGCTACCAGCCAGAGCAACTTTTGAGCAACACTCGCTCGCTCACTCAAAACTCAATTGTAATTAATTATTATTATTGTAACCGTAAACCGTAACCATAATGTTTCGTAAATTTTGAAATAATAATAACAATAATAATAACTGTAATAATTTGTCTCTTTTTTCTTTTCAAAATGGAACGGAACGGAAAGAAATGAACATTTTCTTTGTTTTTTGAAAATTTTACTATTATACACACTTTTTCTACACACATACACACTTTTCTCTATCTCGATTCTCAATCTATCTATATCTATCTATCTTGTTGTGTAAAAGCAAGTAATATAAAATATAATATTATACAAGTATAATAAGGCTGCTTCTGTTCTCAAAGCTCAAAGCTCAAAAAAATATCATGTAGATTTTTAGATGCAAAGAATTCTATATTTTATATTTAGGAAAGATAAGGGAAAAAATGAATAATATAAAAAAATAGAGAGGATTTAATAATGTTTAATTAAAAACAGGAGGGAAAAAATATTTTTCCACTATGTATGCTAGGTTTTTTACACACACTAAATTTTCTTGGTAATATAATTTGTTGATAAAATATCAAATATCAGTAATCAGTAATATCCAATATTATGGAAGATGGAAATTGTGGTAGGTAAGTAAGTGAATTAAAATGGTGACGAAATAAGACGGCGAATGAATGAATGAATGAAAATATAGAAAAACAAGAGCAAGAAGAAAAACGGCAACAAAAAAAGGATTTTGATAGTAAATAAAATGTGTATGTCATATGTATGTGTAGATGGTGATAATAATGATGATGATAATAATAATAATAATGATTGTGTCTGTGTATGTACATGTGATATCATCATACAATAGGAAATTACTCTCGCCTCGCCTGTCAAATCCAGTTTGTTCGTTCGATGGGTTACTACCTGATTCAAATATACATCCCCTCTGGACTTATCGTTGTTATCTCGTGGGTCTCGTTTTGGCTCAATAGAAATGCGACGCCCGCTCGAGTTTCTCTCGGTGTGACCACTGTAAGTGACGGCTCAAAGGAAAACTCTCACACTTTCTCTTTCTATTCTAGATTCTACATTTTCTTGCTTTTTCTTTCATATTGCGTAAAATATGTATAATATATTATATCTTCCCTTCTACATTCTATAGTCTATGTCTTTGTGTATTGTGTATTGTGTACAAGTAGAAAGTAGACTTTTCTTCCTTACTTTTACTACCACTTTCTCTTTTCTCCATCTTCTCCTAGTTCCTACTTACACACTTTCCTTTTCCTATAACACTTTTAGAAATATGTATACATACATGCATTTCTCTCTCTGTCCCATTTTCTGCTCCCACCAACTTCCATCTTCCGCTCTGTGCTCTCTGTACTCTTCTCCTTTCTAGTTTCTAGTTTCTATCTTTCTCCTTTGCGGTTCCTTTTGCTTCCTCAAACTTTCCCTCTTCCATCATTTCACAACTCCTTTTCTTCTTCTCCCTCTTTCCTCTGCTTTTCGACATCCATTGTTCATTTGTCATTGGGCAAAGAGGAAGATTCCGATTATCGGAAGCATACACATAGACATGGACGTAGCACATCTAACATCTAACATGCAACTGAGAGAACGTGAACTGAAAATGACAACTTTTCTTCTTCTTTTTTTATATTCTGTGACTGTCTTTCTCTCCTTTCACCAACTCCAACTTCAACTCAAATTCAACTGTGGTTGTGATTGTGCCTGTGTGTATTTGGATTTGGTCGGATGCTCTAACATTCTAACATCCTAGGTGTTGACGATGACAACGCTGATGTCGTCCACAAACGCAGCCCTCCCCAAAATCTCCTATGTAAAATCCATCGACGTCTATCTAGGTACCTGTTTCGTCATGGTCTTCGCCTCGCTTCTAGGTACGTTCTCTTACGCATTACACTTCATATTCCAGATTCTATACTCTAGATTTTAGATACTAGACAAAGTTCCAGTTTTCCCAGTTTCCACATATCATTTTATTTATTGTCGATTGTCGATTGCCGTGCTCCGTGCTGTAAAAACTGACACAAGAATTTATAGGCATGTTGAAAGCAGAAGAAGAAGAAGAAGAAGAGGAAAAAGAATACTTTTACTATTGTCATTGTTTGAAATTTGAAATCTATCAACATCAAAAGAAACGCAAAAGGGTATGACTGTACTCTATCCGCTGTCTGCTCCATGTGGATGTGGATTGTGGGTGTAGAGTGTAGAAATTTTATAAATTGTATAGATTCTAGATTCTATCAGTTCCGTCTGCTGGGTTTGCTTCTCTTTTCTCTCTTCTCCAGCCTCCAGTCTCGAGTCTCCAGTTTTTTTACAAACTACCAACAGACAGCCGACAGACAGTTCAAAAAATGCTGGATTTTGATTTTTGAGTTTTTTTGTTCCTTTTCCGCTCGAGATTTGAGCTTCGATTATTGAGTATTGAGTAGAAGTAAAAAGAAAAATGTGATATCACATTTCCGTTCTCTATATCAACAATCAACAATCGGAATCAAAATCAGAGTCCAAACAAAAAACACAAAACGTAAATGTAAGCAGTAAACGTTGAGAATTGAGAATGCAATTCAAGAGGGAGAAGAGAGAAAATGTAAAGAGAATGAAGAATAAGTTGCTAAAATATGGACAGCCCGACTTTCGACAGTAGATAGTAGATGGGAGAAAGTGATATTCAATAGACATAAATGGAGTAGGAAGTTGGAAATAAATGTGAGGGGGTAGGAAATAGGAAAGAAGGGGGTGGGGAAATAAACAGCAAAAAAATCAGGAATAGATAATAGATGGAACATGGAAATAGAACTAGAAAAATGGCCATAAAAGAAACAGTAAGAAACTGGAAACTGGAGTGAGTGTTTTTTCCCATCTCTCAATTCTCAATTCCCCACACACAATCTCGATTCTTGATGCTCAATGTCACTCAATATTTTTTTGTTGTTGTTTTTTTGTGTTTTGTTCTCTCCAGAGTACGCGACGGTGGGCTACATGGCAAAACAAATCCAAATGCGCAAAAATCGGTTCCTAGCGCTCCAGAAAATGGCAGAACAGAAAAAGGCTGCTATGGATCATCACGATGAGCATCACGCTAAACAAACGGTGAGATCTGCAATCCATCTACAGTCAGATTCAGATTCAGATTTTTGTTTTAGATCCAGAGTTAGAGTCACGAGTTTTGACCGAGAACGAGGACGAGGATGACAAAAGTCCAAATCTCAACTCTCAACTCAACTCGTCTCTTTAACATTTTTTCCCTCAGTCTGCAAGTCCTCTGTGAGTCTCTGTCTGTCTCTTGCTCTTTGATTTATCTCGTTGGCCCAGATAGATTGAAAGTCTTGCACACTCTACACTCTACACACTTTCTCCATCCTCCATATCTCACTCATCTCTCAGGTGTATGGAGTGTCGAGTGTGGAGTTTGGACGGTAACGGTGACGGTGATGGTAAGCGGTAAATGTCAAGTGTGAAAGAGACAGAGGATGTGAGAATTCACAGAGGATCTACGTAAGTATTATGTATGTGTTTTTCATGACGGTGACTAAAACTTTGTCTTTTTTTTCTCTTTTATTTCCCTCACTCCTGGCTCCTGCCCATTATGATGCTGATTCGGATGATATTTATACATGCACACGATGAATGGGTGAATGGCTGGATGGCTGATTCGATGGGATTGCCTTGGATTTTTGGATTGTTGGATTGGAATGGACTGTTTAAAAAAAATTCAGGAGGTACGGTTCAAAGTTCATGATCCAAAATCATACTCAAAAGGGGTCGGCACTCTTGAAAACACGGTGAATGGTGCTCGTGGAGGTGATGAAGAGAATCCTGCTCATCCAATCTTGCCACCCGGCAAGGACATTAACAAACTCTATGGCATTACACCCTCCGGCATCGATAAGTAAATGACTTTTTTTTCTTTCTCTTTTCCTCATTTAATGGAATCCACTGGATACTATAGATACTAAATTCTGGATTCTAGATTCTACACACTATTTGATGGATAGTTATAAAGTTTAAACATTAGTTGTCCATGGGATAAAGTAAACATGTGTGAGTGAGTGAGCGTGTGTGTGTGTGTGTGTGTGTGAAGAACAGCAATGATTGAGCATGTACATTATGAGCTTGACATGCCCGAACGTGGTTTATCATTAGCAGTATGTATACCTGGAAAACTTCAATATTTCTCCAAAACTCCATCTTTCACTGTACGCTGTTCAGAGTGTTCAGTGTACACTATAATATATTATACATGTTCTCCAGACTCCATACTCGACTCTTGACTCTACTTTGGTCTGTGTTCTGGGATACACAATGTTTTTGTACATGTACATGTATATGAGTGTGGGAGAAAATAGGATGATGGCACAGGATGATCAGTATAAAGTATTATTGTGAGGTTGAGGAGAAGAAGGACGAGTAGATGAGCTAAGCTGACGCTCTGGATTCTAGATTCTAGTTTCTGGACCTGGATCTGAAAGTACATATATACGTATAAAGAGCCAGAAACACAAGTAAAAGTAGAATCTAGAATCTAGAATCAGAGTTGAGTTTGGGAGTTTGGAGTCCCGAGAACAGAGAAAACTGGAGCGAGAAACACACATACAGAGTATAGTAGAGAGAGATAAACAAACATTCCACCCGACCAAACTCAGTGAAGTTCCACTTGATCTTTGTCAAAGGATTTATAGGCTGGAACTAAAAGCAAACCTCACATTGTAATGACTAATGGAATGACCTGCAGGTTTTACTACGTCTTTTCTTTTCTCTTTTCTCCTCTGTACAGTACAATCCTCTATCTCCATTTTCAAACTGTCTAATGTATAAATGTTCATCCTTTATTTATCTCTTCCCTCGGTCTCTTTCTCTGTGTCTCCCTGTTCCTCTCTGCTCCTCTATTCCTCTCGATATGGATCTCAATCTTTTAGACAGCTTCACATTTTTCAAGTTTGGCCTTCATCAGAACTGTTCTGGAAAATATATTCCGTCATTACATATTTCACTAATTATTATTAATATCATTGCGCTGCTCATCTTAACTCCTGCATCCCACATCCTACACTGTTACTTTATCCTTTAGACTGAAGATGTAGAGAAGGCAGAAATTGAAGATGAAATGAATGAATGAATGAATAAATCTGAATAGAAGGATGAATTATTTACTAATATTAGCGGTGGATGATATTTGATATTTACTCATAAATCATATAGTATAGAAAAGTAATATATTTATTTACATGAAACAGTTTGAAGCTTGATCTTGATTTGGATTCTGATTTCTAAATTGTTAATGATGCTTCATTGTCCATGTCTAAATTATAAATGAGTGTATCTATTTGTTGACCTTTTATACTCATATTCTCGGTGTCTTTTTCTATTTTCTATTCCTTTTCTAGGTACTCAAGGGTCGTGTTTCCGGTCTGTTTCATATGTTTTAACCTAATGTATTGGATTATCTATCTCCACATTTCGGATGAGGTAGAAGATGATTTGGTACTTTTAGAGGCTAACTAAAATTAATAAACAAATAAATAAATAATAAATTTAAATACATTATTGAATACATGAATCAAGATCTATCTATCCACGATAAAAAAAAATACAAGAGAAAAAGTGTTGGTTTGTTTTGCATGAGTGTGTACACATAATTTGTATAAATAAATTAACTAAATACCTAAATAAATAATAAATACATGCGAGCCAAAATAAAAAGAGAATTTTTTTGAATCCAAGAAAATTAATAATACAATATAAAAAAATATTTAAAAGAAATGATCATGTGAACAAGCAGGAAAAACTTTCAAGTGATTGAATAATATTTAATATTTATTAACAACAAAATAAATGTATGCAAAAAAAAATGTATCTGTGTATGAATTATGAATAAATACGATAGAGTGCGAGTGATTTTTCTTCTTCTTCATAAATAAATACTAAAAAAATAAATACGTTCAGCTGCGAATGTAAAATGGATGAAGGATGAAGGAAACCAAAAATGCAAGCAACCCTGGAACAACAAACAAACAAACAAATACGAAACAAAAAATGCACATACATATACATACATACATACATTTATATACTTGCAAAACACTTATAATACTCACAGCAATATACCTGTCTCTGCTAAAGAAATATTAACGTTGAAAAAAAATGTATACATTCTTCATACTAAACTTGATACTTGATACGACATGAATAATAATACTTGATAAAAACTTGATAATTGGTAAGGAAGAATGAAAATAATATAAAATATAATTTAAATCAAGATACAAGATAATAATAATAATAATACAAATATTATAATAACATTATAATCATAATGACGAAACATATAAGACTCTTAAAAATGTGAAAGGACAAAAAATTTGTGGTGCTTGTGGACATCTATTTTTTCTTCTTCTTCTTTCCCTGTGGATGAACGACTGTGCAAGGTTTTGTACATGTAGAAGAATAAAGAATAAACCATGTATACATAAATACCTATAAGAAACGAAAACGAAATTATTACCGTTATACTGTCTACTGTCTAGATTCTAGACTCTAAACTCTAGAGATATATTATGTATACACAAAATATACATTGAAAAATTACTGAATCATCAACGATCATAACAAAGTGGAAATTATCTATCGTATACATTCAAGTAGTTAAATAGGGAAATAAACAGTGAGTGCTTCATGTGTTGGCCTTTCTTCAGGTATCCGATTTCAGATACGATGGACAAAGAAAAATTGTAGACAGAAAAGTGAAATCGTGAATCTCGAATCTCGAAATAATAAATATTCTTATTTTATTAAACCAACAACCGACCTTCAAAAAAAACAAATTCAACCTTTTATTTTACCATTGCCGATTTCAAACATGTGAATATAATTTTAGTAGTGTTTGTCAATCAAGTTTTTTAACATACCAAAAGTCAAAAGTGGAAATAATTTGGAAATTGGCCATAAAAAGAACAAGAATTTATTGGAATTTATTTGAAATTGGAAACCCTGGCTGTTCAAAATGAAAAAAATCGTAAGTATAAAAATCAGAAAATTGTGCATCATATTTATTATTTAAACTTTAAGCAAAGAACAAATGATAGGGAAAATTTTCATCTTGTGGACGAGTTTGTCAAAAGAAAGGGAAGTAAATTTTTCAATCTCTCAGCACTCATCACATAAATCCATTATCAATGGTCAACAGTGTGACCCTGTTTAATTCTTAGTTGTTACTAAAACTATTTAAATTATTATTATTATGACATTGTTGTTAGTTGTTACTGTTTACTGTTGCTCTTACTTGTAATTTGTTATCGTTACCTCTGTTATCGATGAAATGTTATGCAATACATGTATAGATACAAAGATAAAAAATACCTAAAGTTGTACCTTAAACATTAAGCGTAAATATCTTTTGGTTTTTTCCCGAAAAATGTCAAAGTTAGAATTCAATATTCAAAATAGATCTGAAAAATTATTGGTGGGAAGTCACAGCATATAAAGCAACAAAACTATCATATTATTTTCGGAAAGATCAAGAACTAATTATTATTACTAATAATTGTCTGCCAAAATCTAGCTAAGATATGTATAAAAAATATAACTAGCTTTCAACTTTCAACAATTTGGAAACAATGTTTAGTTAATACCTTTACGTTATGCGTATCTTTGAACTTTTCTGACTGTATGCAGTATGCAGCAGGCACTGCAATACAAAAGATAGGATGATAGTATAAAATATGTATTTTTTTCCTGTATTTTAGCTATATTATACATTGTACATATGTAAGTGGTTGACTATACCTAGGAAGACAGAGAGAGAGAGTGAGTGAGTGAGTGAAAGTTCACATGTGGAGAAAGCGAGTGAGCAGTGAGCAGTGAACCTGAATCTACATTCTATATTCTACATATAATTGTATGTACAAGAACATATTATAGCACTCAAATCGGTTTTTAGACAGTCGCAATCCACGATTCCAGAATCTAGTTTCCAGAAAATATGTAGAGAAGAAAAAAAAGCGATTGCGACTCCATCCAGTTTTCGCTCTAGTTTTGTCGGGTTTGGTCTGGTCTGGGCTCAGAAATCCCGATCCAGGGTTTTTGGCTCCCGTTCTGGTCTGATTCTGACTTTGACGCTATTATATATTCTATATTATGATACACGCTGCATATATGTGGATGTAGAATGTAGATGTATAGAAGATGCAATATGTTATAAATTATAAATAATCTTTTTATGTTATACACTACACACTAAATTTCTGTTTTGTACGTTGTGGTAAGTAAATCGGACTAGATTCTAGATTCCAACTTCCAATTTCTGTATGAACATTGAACTTGTAGTATAAAATCCAAAATCCGTTAGCTGACTACTTATATACTGTTATAAAATATAGCAGAAACTAAAAATGGATATACATATAATGGTAACTGGTAAAATATCTTTAGATAGATTTAGATAGGGTTAGATTATGGTAGATTCTATATTATTATTAATACATGTAACACAGATATAAAGTGCACATAAAAAGATTCCCGTTTTTATACATTTTCCAACTTTGGTCAAACGCATTGAGATCACCAATTAATTACACAACCACATCCGAAATCCAAAACTTGATTATTGTTGTAGTAATGCACAAAAATTCCTATTGTATCTCTATTACAATGAACAATGGATGATTAATAATATTTAAATAACAATAGATAATAGATTTTTTCTCTCTAGAAATAATACAGTTTGACATTTGACATGACACAAACTATGACCTCTGACTTGACGCTCCAAACACTATACTAACAGATTTTTAGTAAAAATACTAAACACTGAACACTACCAAATGTGAAATAAAACTCCATTTCATAATCCGTAATATAATAAAAAACAAAATATTATTATACCTTCGTGTTCTCATTCAAAAAACTTTAATAAAATAGGTGAAATTCAAAGGTCAAAGCACATTTTTGAAATCTTGGCCCCAAAACGGGGTAAATTTTTTCTTGATATAATGCACAAAATATCATATAGGCACATTTTTAGCACATAACATTTTACACACATTGGAAATTCGTAAATGTAATAATAAATAATAAAATACTACATACTACATGTATACATAATATTTGACTTTGAGACATTCTTTGAGAAATAATTGACTAAAAAATGGGGAAATTGTGCTACTACTACTAAAATAAATAGGTTAAATATCAAATACACGTAAAATATGATATAAATGTCACCAATCCAATCCAATCAACATCCCCTCCTTTAAAAAAAGGATAAGGAAAAATGAGTGAAAGAAAAAGAGAACCCAAGTACCACAACACACCTCAACTATAAATGATATTTACACCACATCACACCAAAATGAAAATAATACATTTGTGATTTCCATCACCATTATAATTATGTACTTTTAAATATTATATCTAGGATCTAAGGATATTTATATTATTAATAACACTAATAATAATAATAACTAGGAACTATCAAACATGATAAGATTACATAAAATTATAACCTAAAAGGAAGAAGATAAACAAAAATGCTCATTTTGTAAAAAGGTACTCTCTCGCTATGTACTTTTAGACAGTGGGAGAATTAATTGTATATAAATATATTACTAATTAAAGTGTAACATAAACTAATATTATATAGAGCATACCATATACCTAATATATACATATATACCATGTGAATTATGAATGCTGATGATTATTACTGTTATTATTAAAGTTGAGGTAGGTTATTTATAATGGATAGGGACGAGTACTGAAATATAAATATTATATTAAATTATTATACTATAAACACAACACAACAAAATGAACAGTGCGTTGCGTTGCATTGAGGTTGGTTGATTTTTTCGTGTATTGACGG
>JAQGBH010002660.1:0-23284 GCA_034698265.1 Sminthurinus aureus
GCAATATTATGTAAAGTGCACAAGTACCTACCTAATAGGTACCTATACTATAATATACTTTACTACCGTTTACCGTTTACGCCACGCACTTATAGTACATATATGTACATATACATGAAGTGAAATGTAGAAGCCCATTGTATGCTCACATAGTATAAAAAGTCAGTGTAAAATAATAAAATAAATAATATAAAAAGAAAGAGTATGTATACCTTGTCGAGGTCTATTAGTGTCTTGACCCAGGCATTTGGAAGGAGGAACTCCAAAGTGTTTTTTGTCCATTGACAAATCTTCGTTCATGAATTAGGGCAGCAAATGATGGCCTATGTATAAAAAATATTGAAGAAGAAAATCAATATCGAAATCATGTCATATGAGATATTCTTCAACAAATAAAATATTACATTCTTACTACATCAATCTTAACCTAAAAATAAAAACACTATTTTTTTTAATAAGTAAATGTTATGATTTTGATAATAATTAATGAACAATTACCCGTTCCACAAGGGGAAACAATTTGGATTTTTGGGACGACACATAATTTCAGGATTCCATGTTCAATCAGAAAAAAAATTAAATCTTTTTTTCTATTTGATTTCAAGTATTAAAAGAAGAAATCGAGAAACTTAAAAACGAAAACAGAAATAGAGAATTTCTCCTCTAAGAGAAGACAATTATGTCTCCTCAATTAAACTCTTAATTCCCGTATTAATCGGGACTTAATCGCAATTAAAAAAACTCAACACCAATCTCTCTCGCTGAAGCAACGCACTGAAGTATCATGGAATCTTGGAATCATAGAAGAATTATTGCACAAATTCCCACTCGGATTCAAATCCAAAACTAAGATTTTTTTTTGTTGGTTCGTTAAAAACTAGTTTAATTGTTCCATTAAGTAACTGGCTTTTGTTGTTTTTACATACTTTAGTTATGCAGTAATTTAAAGTAATTGCTGATAAAGTACATTTCTTCATACATCTTATTCATTTATTACACATGTCATTCACTAATATAGGTTGAAAATTAAAAACATTTTGTAATTGTGTTTAGTAGCATAGTCAAAAGTTACATTAATTTTATATTATTTATTTATTATTGCACTCTTCGTCTGTTGTTGACATTTCATATTGAAAGTTAAATTTTAATGTTGATGTTGTGGAAGAAGAGAACATTTCATAAAATTGTAATTACTACAATACACGGATGAAAGACAACAACAATATCAAAAGTTATAACATTCATGTAAGTATTTATGCTGAAAGATTTTTGTTTGAGACAGCTTTGTTGATTTTTGTGTTATATATTTGTAAAATATAAATGTACATCTATAATATAAATATTGTTATATAAATAAATGGAGTGTGGAATGAGATGAGGGATTAGAGTACATTTGTAAATATTATGTGTACACTTACAAAAACAAAACACAAAAAAAAAGTTTTATCTGATTTATCTTATCTGATGAATGTATAATATTTACTCGACTCAGAGACTTCTCTCTTTATACAATCTTTTTTTACGTACTTTTTATACGTGCAACATGTATTGAGCTTGTTTAGTAGAAAAGACAGTAAACAGTAAAATTGAATTATTCATGATTATTCGTATTTTACGTATTACTCAAACCTTGAATGATCTCTTATGTGTTTTTTTGATAACGAGTTGTTGAATGTTAGTTGATCCAAAACTACATACTTATTTGTTACATATTGTGCATCTTAAAGTTTAAAGGTGCACATTTTGTTGACGTGTGTCAAAAAAATTAAAATTTAAAATATATTTAGAAAATAAAAGTATTCTTGGTTCTTTTGTCACATGTCAGGGGCTGAAATGGTACTTTTACAAATTATATTATACATAAATTATAATATACTGAGGAAAGAGCTTGCCATCTGTCTACATTGTAGACTCTACACAAGTAATTTATGCATACTAATATATTATTTCAATTTTCAATTTTAGAAATACATCATTGTCCGAGATTGACATCAAACGAAGAAGACAAAGGAGATACCATTGCTAAATATATTAGTAGTAGTTAGTTCATTTTGTATAGGACAACTTTTTATTTTCACCCAACAGTCTTCAATCAATCATCTGTGATGATGGACCGTGAAGAAACTGTGAGTAGAAGTGATTTTATGTGTGGGGTGGTTGAAGGTAAAGTTTACAATAATAACAATAATTAATTTTTTAAAAAATAAGTAAAAACTGGTTGAGAATAAGTTTATGTTTTATAAATATACTTATGTTGACTATGATAACAATTTGACGTGTGTATATTACTATTGTTTTCTTCCTCTTTCTAATTTAGGTTTTTATGGGAGGCCATGGACACCAGAACAGCGGAAAGATTTATTTCAAAAGATGAACAAGTGGCAAATGGATTCATATTTATATGCACCTAAAGATGATTACAAACACCGTGCTTATTGGAGAGAGCTGTATACTGTTGAAGAAGCTGAACATTTAAAGTAAAACACATTTGAACACATTCTGAATTTTTTATACCTTTTTATACCATGTGTAAAAAGTAAAAACATAACTGTAGGCCAAGTGCACAGATTTTGCAAGAATAAATTCTTTGATGTTGTTTTAAAAAAGACCATTGCTAGTTTGATAGGTCGATTAATGAAGAATTAATAATTTTAATTAGTGGATTTTTTTTTCGAATTACTATCATTGTTATATTATTTTTTTTGTTCGCAGTAGTTTGATAGCGTCCGCCAAGGAAAATGGAATACGCTTTATTTATGCCATTTCTCCAGGATTAGATATGGGATATTCTAATCCCAAAGATGTTTCAGCTTTAAAAAGGAAATTAGAACAGGTTAATCAACTGGGTTGTGATGCCTTTGCCGTCTTATTTGACGATATTGATCCGGTAAGATAAAAAATATATCTGACAATATAATATTTTAATGTACTATTACCAAAAAAAACAATTAATATTTAAAAATAAATAATAAAAATTCAGCAGAGCTGATAATCTGCATAATAAAATGATTTATGATTTATATGTTATATAGTTGTAGTAGACGATTTTGGTTTTACGTTTTAATATATTATTATGACATATGTAATATTCTTATAATCTGGCTTAAAAAAATGAAGTTGACGATCATCATTTTGTTTACAATATTTTTGCACAGGAAATGTCAAAAGCTGATAAAGAAGTGTTCAAATCCTTTGCATATGCCCAGGTTTCCGTTACCAATGAAGTGGCTCAGCAATTTCTATCTTCAAAGAACCAAGAAATCAACAAATTTCTTTTTTGTCCTACTCAGTATTGTGCCTGTCGTGCAGTTCCATCAGTAAAAAGTTCAGAGTACTTGATAACTATTGGAAGTAAACTGGATTTAAGGTTAAAAATTTTACTTGTTTCTTGTTCTTCTTCAGGAATATAATTAAATACTTATTTAACAAAAAAAACTCATTGTACATGTGTATAGTATACCAACATAAACAAAATATCTTCTGTATATATAATATTATAATTTTTCCATAGAATTGATATCATGTGGACTGGACCAAAAGTAATTAGTAAAGAACTAACGCTAGGTAAGTGTAATACCTGTCTAAAATATATACTGTTTTTAATTATTGATTGATTGATTACAAGACCAATGATAATAATAATTGATAATAATTATTATTCCTATTTGGGTTTAATATTTTCTTTTATAGAATCAATTGAAGAAATTTCAGAAGTATTACGTAGACCTCCAGTAATATGGGATAATCTACATGCGAATGATTACGATCAAAAACGAATTTTTTTAGGTCCATACGCTGGACGCTCACCTCAACTCATTTCTCGTTTACGAGGGGTATTAACTAATCCGAATTGTGAATATGGTTCTAATTTTGTGGCTATTCACACACTAGCACAGTGGTCTAAATGTTCCATAGATGCTAAGAAGAGAATAGGTAAAACTCATAAAATAGTATTATTTTGAGTATTGAAGCATCAATAATACAATACTGTTTGTATTTAAAATCCAAGTGGTAATTTAATTTTTTTAAAATGATTTTTGTATCTTTGATTTTTGTTTTGTAGAAGAATCAATGAATCCAGATGCTAAATTGGAAACAGAAAGTGATGGTGATAGTGCTCATGTCCCAGAAAATTTAGATCCACATGTTTATCATCCTAAAGTTGCATTGAAAGCGGCTTTACAAGTAAGTTAATGAGAAATAAATAAAATAATTATTGTAGAATTTTTATAAATCTCACTGTACAGTATTTTTATTTACATGTCATGTTTTTAAAAAATTGTGCAACAAAACTAGTGTATTTCTTGTAACTATATAGTTTTTGTTCTAAGCAATTTTTTTTTATATTTCAACATTGTATAGGAATGGTTATTGGAATTTAAAAGAACAAAATCAGCATGGGAAACACCAATAGTGAAACCACAAATCATGCCAATTCCAGAAATGGTGCCTTCTATCACTAATACATGTATTCCTGCTAATACTCCAGTTCTTAATAATCCTCCATATCCTACTGACATGACCATTGTACCAACTTTAATTAATCCAACTGATTGTAGTCCAAGAGAAATTGCTGTAGAGGTAACAATAAATCCAAATCATTTTGTATTTTGCATTTTACATATAATGTATATATACAAAATATTGCAACACGCTAAAATAATAATATGGAGACTTGGTGGTCCATGGTATTAAACAAATCATCTGTGTCATGTCGTGTGACATTTCAATGCAGAAATTTGGAAAATGATTTGTTTTCTTTGTGAATGAATGGTTTTTCAAGAATGGATTTCCTGGTATTATAACAACCCCTGTCATGAATAGCTTAGCAGCAGAAAACAAAGTGAGTATTTGATTATATACTACTATATTCCTTGTTTAGAACTAAAAGATCTACAATTTTGTTGTTTATAAAAAAGATGATGGTTTGTATAATATTTTTAAATGTGCTGATATCTTTTTTTCCAGATTATCTGTGGCGATTCTATTCAGTCTATAACATCAACTTTATCTAGTCCTGCAAACATATTAAGTGATGGATCTATTTCAGCAGCAGTCAAAAATTTAGACCCTGATAATAATGCACAGGTATACTTCATGTCTTTCATAATATCTATGTATGCATAATATTTAATTTGTAAAATATTTTTCAAAATATAATCAAAAAGAAATTCATTTCTCTGTATATATGCATACTCAGTAATTGTTTCTCTCTTGATTATGTGGTATTTTATATAGACAATAAATTCTGGACTAGAACCAATGGATACTGAACAAATGATAGTAATTCCTGAAAATTCTAGATCTGCAGAAGATGTTCTCATGGTTGATCGAGAAGATAGAAGTGTAAGTATTTTTTTTATTTTTTTTGCACCACACATATATTTTATTATCTATTAGCTGTATTACAAATTTCATGTTGCTGTAAAGTATTGCTATTTATTGACGTATACTTAAATAATTTAAGATCTAAGGGATATATATTAAAATATAATATTAAATATTATAGGGAATATTAGAATTTTCTAACCTTTTGTTGCTGTTTTAATAAATAGGAAATGTCAAGTTCAGATGAGGCAGAGTCTGCTACTCCTTCTATATCCGGCATGAATGTCGATTCTGATATTAAATTAAATAGTAATACGCCATCTTCAACAATGCAGGTATTTCAATTTTGTAGTTTTTTCATCTTATACATAATATGGCGTTTTTTGTATATTTCTATTGTTATTGGAAAGTTAAAAAGAAAGTAAAATGAATTGATATACGTGCCTATAAATTTGAATCATTTTTATTGATGATATTTTAGGTAGAGTCTCTCGACATTGCTGATGATTTGAACGTTGCTGACTTGCAATTACTTTGTGATCTTTTTTATCTTCCATTCGAACACGGCATTCAAGGATTACAAATTCTAAATGAGTTTCAATGGCTTGTAAGTTTCGGATTTCCCTTTTCTCTATATAATATATAATATGTAATCATATGTATAGTATATTATTTATAATTTGTATCACACCAATACATAATCAAGCATTTGAATCATTTGAACCATTTGAAAGTTCTAAACAATCACATGTTTTGTATGTTGAAATGTATCTATAGAAAACAAACGCAAATCTTGTCGCCGGGATTTCAAGTCAGGATAGAGGAAAACCTGAAGTGGGTGAATGGTATGATAGGGCTTTGAAATTCGAAGAGTTGACAGCTGGTTTAAGTCGTCTAGTAAGTTACCATTTTGACCTAATTTCTTTCATAAAGAATGTTCTATTGATGGTTATAATGTATAATGTATTATAAATTATAACCACCCTCTTGAAGAATTTTTGTGTAAACGACGTTTTCTGATGTCTATAAAATGTTTGATAAACAAACGTTCTTTGTTGGAACTAGACTTTATGTTTTCCACATAAAACAAATGTTAAATTTTTCAAGTAAATAGTATGATCTAATAATCAAACAATAATATATATATATTGTGTTTCTTTCCTATGTTTAGCTTACCAAGTTAACGATGGTTAATAATAGGGAACTACTTTATGAATTATATCCATACATGTGGGACATACGAGGTGTTGTATCACTACTTAATTCCTACATCAAATGGTTAGGTAATTATGCAATTTTTTTATGTCTCCTGTACTTTGTTAGACGACTTTTTACTGCTTGCTTTTATTTTTACAATTTTTCTGCCTACTGCTATATAACTATTTAAAAAAATATTATATATATACGTAGTTATGTTGTTTTGGCTAGTATATTTCTCTTGTAAAACTAAGTCCTGTGAAATATCATGTAACATATTACATTGTATAATGGATAATGGAGTTTCAAGGCATAGAGTAAGAGTAAATAAAAGAGTTTCTGTGTGTGTATTAGTTATATTTAAATGAATATATATGTATAATAATTCTGCACATGTAATAATATAGTTATGTACAAAATATTTGCTTAGTTTTTTCAAACACCTACGTGTAGGTAGGATAGCATGTTATTTTGATTTAAAATGCTGCTTTTGTCTTTTTGTCCGTTTATATATACGTATTCATGGAGTTTTATCTATGCGTATACATACATCAAAAAGCATTTTTTTTTTGTATTTAAAACAAATAGATTTGTTTCTATTTGTTCATCAAGTTTTTCTTACAAAACGGACTGTTTGTTTTCCTCCAACTAATGGAAATTCTCTTTTTTCATTTTTCGCAGCACTGGAACAAGTACAGTTACCTACAGTTTATCCTACTGTAATCCTTGGAAATTATACATGTAATCATCTTTATTATTATCCATTTGTAAAATAATTATCATTACAAACACTGTATTGCAATTAAATATTAAGTTACTGGTTTAAGTTTCTGGTTATTTCGTTATTTTAAGTTTCAAAGTACCATAAGTAAGTCGTGTGTACTACTAAATAATTAAGATTATAGGCGTATATCAGGGTATTATATTCAAAAATTATGGTTTCAGTTATTGGTAATTACTAACCTAGTAGTAGAAGTAGAACTACTTTAGCTTTCAGTGTATTTTTTCAAAAAGTGTGGGGAAAATGTAGTATAATAATAATGTTAAATGTATATATATGTAGTTTTATAGATATAATTAATAATAACTATTATTTTTCATTGTTATGTAGCACTGCCTCCTTTAATGCTTGGAAAATATTCTGCCGTTTGTAGTACTTCTTTAAATAGCTCTTCATTAGGATTTAATCATTAGTTGCTTTACCATGAGTTCTTTTAATGTGTATAGACAAGCAATCAAATTAAACTGAAATGGTATCAATGTTTGGTTTTTCAACATTAGGGTTTTCCAAAGGTTGGAGAGAATCTTTTATGAACGGGGATCAGGAACCATGGGTTATACGAGGGGGTTTAACTGCCGAATTTCAGAGATTAATTCCAGTTGATCGTGGAACTGATTTGTATCAATACAAAACCCCCGCAATCCCTAGCTCTCAGACTTTTACTATTCGACCATATCGTGCGACTGATGAAAGTGCTGTGTACAAAGTTTGTTTAGCCACATTTAAAGAAGGTAATATATTTTTTCTAAACCAACTATTAACGTTAACAATTCTCTAGATTTGTTGTTTATGTTTTAATAAAACTAAAAATGTTTCTTGAAGAAAAAAAGATTACTTGCGTCAAAGTTTATGAATTAAGAATTAATTCAAAGTTAATTGTGTATGATTTTATATGACTGATTTGTTTATAATTTCCTAGGTTTAAATGCCGCAGACGACTTTATTCATTGTCCTAAATTTGCTGGTGACCTGTAAGTTTACACGTTTGAAGTAAAATCGGACTAACTCTTTGAAATCTATGGAAATGAAATAACACATTGCGTCCATACTTTTATTTTTTATTTCCAGAAAAATTGGTGGATACTTAAATTTAAATGCTGAACTTAGTTTTGTTGTAGAAGATGAAAATGAGTAAGTTTTAATTGATTGTTGATACATTTAAATAGCACTTGAAAATTCCAGTTTGAATTGAAAATTTTAACATTAATCAATAATGATAATGATGATTTTTAATTCATTGTTTTTTTTACACATAAAGGTCCATCGTAGGAATCGCAGTTGGCGTATTGAATGGAAAAGAATTTAGGAACAGGTGCAATATGCGTTGGTTGCCCCTGTTAAAAGGTAAGTTACTTATATAAGTTATAAGCGACAAGTATTTTTTCGTTAACACTTTTTTTGTTATTTCAACAATATGACTACAACGAACAAATTGATTTTTTAACAGAAAAATATCCCCCATCTTTATTCGATACCCTATACGCCAAGGTAATAATAATTTCTTGAATGTTACAATTATAAATTATAATATACACTTTTTATTTCATAAAAAACGTAAAAGAGAAAGTACAAACATAATACTTTTACAAGATCAAAGTTATTACATAAACTTTGTATATTTTAAAATAGAGTATGGCATCCATATTACACCATGAATTGATGACTGAAGTACCGGCTCAAGTATTGGAAAATCATCCAGCTGAATTACATATCTCGATAGTGGTAATTTTTTAAGACTAGTAAACTAAGTAAACTAATATTATATATGTACACTACTTATTATAAAATTTGACAATTATTATTTATTGTTGATTTTGAAAACAGAGTTGTTTTAAAATTTAATGTTCTCTCATTTGAAAAAAAATATAGACTGCATTGGTTGACCAGAGCCTGTCAAAACGGTTGTTGACTTGCATCCTAGCTGCTTTTCGTGCAAATGGTACGTAAATGCATGATCCAATTTATTAGTATATGCAAATGAATTTGAAAATTTGTAGTACAGGTTGCATTTAGTTTCGATTATTTGAAAAAATAATCCCTATAATAATGCCAACTAATTTTTGAAAATCTGTCTTCTTTTTTAAAGGTATTTTTGGTTGTTTTGTGGAAGTACCTATTGTGGATAAACATGCTTGTGAATTTTATAAGAAACTTGGATTTATAGAAATGTGTCCAAATTTTATGGTGAGAAATTTCTAAGGTAAAAAAAATGCCAATTTTTAAAAGTTTTTAACCAGTACATGACTGTTTTTTAAATCTCTTTTTGTCTAAGTCTTTTTTATCCTCTTGGTAAGCTGAAGCTTATGTGGTAATCCAAAATACAAATGATGATATTGTACGTTTTTTTGATACACCAAAAATATAACTCAAATTCTTCTAATCCATTTATTATACTTTTGAATAAATACAGAAGAGTAGCTCGGTAACAAGTAAAGACTCTATATAGCATAATTAATTATTAGCATTTTTATTACTGGTCAACATTGAAAATGAATATATTATAATACTAAACAAATTGTGAATTTTGAATACTTGTACGCTCATTATAATTTATAATTTCTATATTTCCGTTGTATAATCGTTACTATTATTGTTCTTATTATTTTTAAAAGATTATAAAAACTTTCAAAGTGTTATACTATCCATAAACCATAACATGGTTTTACAATGATAATAATAATAATTATTATTGTTGTGAATATTAATTGAAGGTTATATGTTACGTTGTCTGTGATTGTACCTTTTGTTTTACAAATTTAATTACTACAAAAGAATTCATACTACATGTACCAACAACAGCAACAAAACCTTAATTTTAAAAAGATTTCAAGTTTCCCTTTAACTGAATTGTACTGATAAACGTTACATGGTCGTAGAATAGTTCATACTACTACTGTGTTGGTGAGACTGTTTTAAAAGGAAAACTACTGTGTAAAGATACATTACTCAATTACAATTATTTTATTTTTTATTGAATGATGAATGATTAAATTATGCTCGCAGAATGTAATATACACATTACACATTTATGTCAGTTTTCAGCTTTCAAGAGTTACAGTGAAAACAACGTCTTGTTTGTTGTTCTTCATTTTTATTAAAAACAAAGTAGAAAACGATTGTCTAATATTCACTTCTTAATTTATATAAGAAATTTTTTAGTATTACTTGTCTATAATAATTGGTGCTAGAAATCCACTATTTCACTATAAAAATCATGATGATTATGTATGTGTATATTACATATTTTTTTGGTATTCTACTTATAAATCAGGATGTACGAATGCTAAAATGTACTATACTTCTTTATGCAAATATAAAGTATATCAAACTTGCGTAAACTTTTAGCTAAATTTATCTTTTATTTATCTTCTATAAGAAAATATAAAATATGATGAATAAATTACCACTGATTTTAAATTCCGGAAAAAAGTACGTTATTTGTGAATTTCAGTTTAATTCTTTATGATTTGCATAATGAGAAAACAAATATCCACACAATGTCTTGCATAACATGTATGTAACTTGCATTTCTTTTCCGGATCTCCAGCACCGTAGTGTACATAGATTTTTAACGGAATCCTAGGCGGATATCGAGTTGGTGAGACATAGCATCGTAGTGACTAATAACCCTCAATTTTTTCAACACCATTTTTCCAGAGCCCGATTTGCATCGACGTTTTTCACGTGAAACAAATTTCACCTGAAGTGAATACTAGGCTTTAGAATAAAAAAATACGTGTTTGTGATGTGCTCTCTCGAATGTCGAAGGATATGTTTCGGTTTCGGTGGGAGTTGGGATCGTAGCGCGCATTAGTTACCTTTATATTTTTATGCATTCATAATATGCACTGCGGATGCTCATTGCGAAATTGTAATGTCAACGAAAGTGTAATGTTTGCATGTGTACACAGTACACATTACACATGTAAGTAGATTCTACCTAGAATTTCAAGGAGCTTGAAGAAAAGGAAAAGAAAGCTACACATGACATGGTTATGCTATGGAGTATGGACAGAAACTGTTATATATACGAGCGGTCGTGCAAAGTCTCAGGCAGTCAGTTCTCACCCGGCTCACAGACACATGTTTTACGATATCTGTCTGACAACCAATACCGAAACTGAAACAGAAACAGAACAAATAGGCACATGCTGTAATAGCGCTGAACTGTGTGCTGACTTGTGAAAAACAAACTACCCTGACTCAGAACCGAAACATTCAACGTCTCTCTCTACTCTCTCTACTGTGGATTCGTAAACTGCATAAAAATACCCATTATAAACTCAGCTACAAACACGTAACACGAATAAGCCAGAGAGTGTCTCGAGCCTCTTGTCTGTAAAACTATTTCAGTTTTTGTTTAGTTTTCCGTCAACGTTTTCCCCAGCGCTTGTAAATTCTCTTGTAAAAAATATAAGACAAGTGTGTTGTACAGAATACCGTGTTGTTACAAAAAAAAAGAAGAGGAAAACTCCAACCCAGAAAAGTTTTTGTGCATATTATCCATTAACATTGATATTATGTAATACGTAATACTATATTAATTGTGATTGTCCAAATAATTGTTTTAAAAAAAATCACTAATCAAGTTAGGCATTTCAAATTTAAAAGTTTATATAATTTGTTTTCTTGATAAACCAATCAAGTGGATTAATTCGACTTCAAATATTTTATAGTGTACTGATGAGTAGTTAAAGTGCAATGACAAAGTGGAAGATATCAGGGGGTGAAAGTTACAAGTTAGGAGAAGCATCCATTGTTTTTATTTTTCCTCCGCAAGTGGGACTTTCCACATTGTGTCCCGTGTTTGCTAAGAAATAAGAGATATCTATATATTTAGATTTTAGATAAATTCATTGTATAGACAATAGACAGTAGATAGCTTCAAAATTTCAGAAAATTTTCCAAAAAGTATTCATTACATTTTTCGTACTGACTTCATTCAATGTTCAGTGTCTTCGTGCTTGGAACTTGGATCTAGTGGAAATTTCCAGTTTCCAGTGTGTTTTGCAGTGATTTTTGGTTGGATATTGGATAAATCTAAATTCTAATGTTAGATTTTACAATTCCCATTGGTATAAAATTATGTGGACAAAATCGTCTGCTACAAAAAGGTAAGGATTTCATTATCATGCATTTATAATTTAAGTTTATGTGCATTTTGTTTATTTACATTTTGCTTTCCTGTTCAAACAAAAGCGCAGTATGTTTCATAGCAAAATATACATAACACATGTTCAATATTTTCATGGTTGTGATATCATACAATCATACATCGCGTGAATGGATTGTATGAACTATGAATACAAACATTCCAGAGTAGACTTTTTTGAACGTTTCTCCTCCGGTCAACCCTTTTTCTATGTGCATGGAAATAATAGTACTGTAGATTGTAGATTGTACATGTACAAGAGTGTGGGGGAATGAACATGTTACACCAACGTACCTCCGTACTTTGAGGTAAAAAATGTGTCCAAAATTTAGCTAGGTGTGTACAATGTACAATGTCGTCTACCTGCAGAAAATAACTACAGACTACAGCAAACAACAGGCAGTAATGCAATGTCTTTACTTTCCCTGTTCTCTCAAACTTTAGTGTCGAATATCGAATGTATATACTGCGTAATAAATGTTAAATGTTTATTGTTTATGTTGAGTGTGTGATGTGTGGAACATTAGGCATTATGCACAACAAGGTACTGTTTAATGCTCTGGAAAGTGTAATGTAGATTTTAGCCAGCCACTAGTGTAAAAAGTTGGAAATGCATAATGTAGTAAAAGTAAAATAGTAAAGAGTATTTAATGTATGTACGTTTATTTATCAATATATACCCGTTTTCTAGATAATTAGTAATTATTATGACACAGTTTTACTGCAGCATTGATTGATACTTGATACGTAAAAAATAACACAGACACATAGAAAAGTATTTATACTCTTTACTCCTCCATCGCTTTCCAAAGTACTGACTACCAACTTTATTTTACTCCATTCTCTCTCTCTCTCTCTTTCACACATACACAACAACACAACACAACACACACTTTCTCTCTCCGTCTCCCTCTAAATTCACCATCGGACATTGTAGATAAGTAATTGAAAAACAGTTACGCAAGATTCAGGTTTCCTCCGTCTTTATAGATCTGTGATGTAAGTTGTAAGAGAGTCAATATTACACAACAAATAACAAGCTGGTGTATTTCAAATTTCAAGTTGAACTCAAAACTCAACGCATACTTGCGCTGCAAATTGCAGAGCAAATTGGTAATTCATATATATGCACATTGCTATTTCGGTTGGCATACATTATATATGTATATACATGGTGAAAAAATGTACTTGAAATGAAAATTCTTAAATATTGGTGCATCAACAACCAATATTTAGTAATTTATTTATTTTATCATACTTTGAAAAATTGATATGTTGAATTAAAGCTAAGTATGGACAATGTGGAGTGAACAGTGGGCATTGTACCTTATGCATAGTGCAAGTATCTATTATCTATTGTACATGGGCTTCTACGTAGTTAGTTATTGCCATTACCAATTCTCCTCACATTGTTAATTTCTATTGAACGATGACTGCACGAGTTGAAAATGTGCACAAATTTTGGATACACGCATGAATATTGAATATGCAAAAAAAATTCTGAGTGTCCCTAAACATGATTTTATAATGTACACCTTTTTTTCAACTCGTTTGGAAGAAGGCTGGGTATTGGGTATACAGATATTATTAAGTGTACATGGAAAACGCTATTGTGTATAATAATACACATTATACATTGCTTTTCCTTTGTGTTCATTGCGAATATCGATATGTATCATAATATATTATATACTTGAAGTCTAAAATCTAATGAGCTTCATGCTTCATGCAAGTGTGAGTATGAGTATGAGTGTGAGTGAAAGAAGGAGGGAAGAAAGCGAGCGAGCCTGGATAATACTTTGGTTTGGTATATCTACTAAATATGTACTATCTGTCTACATGAAAGGGAGGAAAACAGAATACCTACAATCTACAACCGACATCCTACATCCTATACAATAGACTCCCTACGATCTATTCCTTTTGCATTACGTTGTACATTTTACAATATCATGGAAAAGGAGTAGGTAGTTTGTTGCATGGAATAATGGAATATCAACAAAGAAAGCGATCAAATATATAAACAGGACAAACAGTTGTGAGCTATGATATGTAACCATGTTACTATATTCTATAACATTATAGTACTTTACAGCAACAATAATAATGAGCTATTAGCTTCAACTTATTTCCACATGATATGTATGCATACTATAGGTGTTCATTTTGCCGGTTTGCTTATCTTATCTACCTATAAATTATAGACCATACATAATATAATGTCTCGAGTCTCGAATCTAGAGCCTAGAATCTAGAGTCTAGAGTCTAGAGTCTAGATATGAAGAAAGAGAAAGAAAGTGATCCTTTTTTTGTGGAGAAAAACTCTCTCTCCTTTTCTCTCCTTTGCTAATCAATAATAATAAGTACAGTTATACAGGTGTCTACCAACTACCAATCCAATCCAAACCAAACCAAACCAGTCCAGTCCAATCCAAAAAGAGTAGGTATCGTTCATTCAACTTGACACGCAAAGAATGTATTCAACCAGAAAAAAATCGATCATGTATCACCATTACATATTACATATTACCCATTATGATGTATACATAACATTATACATATTAACTCCATTTTACTAGTACAATCATCACATGGCATGGCATGGCAAGACATATCATGTGCTTTGTGCTTTGTAATTTCTACAAAATTGAAAGAAGGAATCTCAACTCGAGACTCGAGACTACAGACTCGAGGCTCAAGACACATGAAAAGATAAAAAAATAAATCATGCTTCGACATTATGTTGAATCACTGTGCACTGCACATGCAAAACTGTACTTCCTATCATCCAGCATTTCAGTATTTCTCTCTGTATGTATGGTGTATGGTGTATGTGTGGTGTAAAAACATGTGATAAAATCATGATCCTTGAGACTTGAGAGTTGAGAATGATTCTCATTCAGCTTCAAGAAATTCACTATTACGTTTTCGGATTTTATCCATGTTATGATTTATGTACAAAAATAACAAGAATGATTTTGTGGCCCAACCAAATTTTTTGTCATTAATACAGTTCGTCTCATCTTTTTAATTACCACTCAATGTGATATGTGATTTATGCTTTATGTAGAATGGAGAATTTGCTAAGCAATCAACAATCAATGGTACCGGTAACGGTAATGATAAAGAAGTTTCAGTGAAGTGAAAACTGTTCCGATTTTCCATAAAAACAGTTTGCTTGTAAAGCTTTCTAGCCGTCGCCCAGTGAGCTTCAATTTGAGATTTTAGACTTCGTCAAAGTGTATTCACAATTTTTTACACAGCTCATTGTAGATTGGTGGAGAACAAACAGGTGAAGAAAATGAAAGGGTAAACACGATACACCACACATCATGTATAGAAAACATTGAGGACAAAAGGGCAAAATTAGATGGTTTATCTGCCATCTTTTTTAGATGGTTCACTTTGTTCACTCCTCGTCGTTGTAGAGTGTGGAATGAAATCATGCTTCACATTCTTCGAGACTCGAGTCTCGAGTCAAGTGGAGGACGGAGGATGGGAAATACAAAGTACAAAACAGAAAAGGGAAAACAGGACAAAAAAATTGACTTGCAAAGGTGCAATACACAATACACAATACATGTGTAATGTGGAGATCAGAGGTAAAAAGTGAAGAGTAGATGTAACTACTTGATTCCACTTTGTTTGTATGCAGCTCAACTCAAAGACTCAAACATCACTCAATCAGCATCAGGCATCAGTCTTCTTCTTCTTCTTCTATGTATGTGTATAAAAGCTGTAAGCTAAAGTAAAAATAAGAAATACTACCAACCACCCACTTCCGACTATCAACCATCGACTTTCGCAACTAGCAGTATCTAGTATCTAGTATCCAGGAAACCTCTCCACCTTTTCATGCGCCTTTTGCCATGTCACGGCACAGGAAAAGTACTAGAGTGTAATGTATAATGTAATGATCAGGAAGATGGATGTGAGCAAGGAGTATTCAACTAAAGTCAGCACAAAGTTTATGGTGTTTCTAAAACGAAAGGATAAACGTAGATACTAGATACTACATGTTAGATGCTAGAGTCCCACTCATTCACTTGCTTTTCAGTTTTCAGGCCGGTTCAATATGCAAACATAATATGTGATACGTGGACGTGTACCTTTCTCCTTTTTGTGTATTATGCAGATGCGTTCACCTTTTCTCTCTTTTCTCAATTTCCTTTAGAATTTACAACCGTACAACATACTCCGTACATTATCTTCACCTTTCCTAGTTTACATAGGACATGCTACATGCTAAAGTAAAGTGTACATTGTACATTGCACATAGCATTAAGTTTGTAACGGTAAATTATATGAAGACCAGTGAAGAGTAAACCCATGTATCTAAAATCTAAAGTCTAGAATCTAGAATCTAGAATCTATATATATTCAGAGACAAAATGGAAGGGAATATGTGAAAAAGCATCCAATTTTGTTGGCTTGCTGGCACATGAAGACAAACTCCTTCACTTCCTTCTTGTATTTATAGAATTCGTACAGTGAGCACTGAACAGTTGATGGTTGTCTGTTGTCAGTCCTTGTTTCTTTTGCACGTGTCCACGGGAATCTTGAATCTTGAATCTGTCCAACTAGACAGTCGACATTATCCCTCTCTGTCTCTGTCTTTTGACTTGAGACTTGACTTGAAATTTGTACAAATCCAAGATGGAACATATCGAATTGGGATATCGGAATGGAAAATCGCTGTAGCAGCTACTGTATACAGAACAAAAACAAAAAATACATAAAATGTGGTATGGTATGGTAATTGCATGAGGATTGAGCATTGAGCACTGAACACTGAACACTGAGCATCGGGCATAGATAGATTACGTCCTACACTTTACAAACCGGATAAAACTACAAGGAGCATAGCCTATAGAGAATGGAGCATGGAGCATGGATAAAGTTTTTTATTTGTGTAGGAAAAGGGGAAAAGATGTCAAAGGAGAAGGGAGTAAAGCTCGTAGAAAAACAAAAAAACAACTTGATGTATGAACAATGAGCAAGAATAACAAAAGTGGAGACTGTACAATGTACACAAAAGCACATATATACATTATGCATACACTGAAATTTCATGGAATTGATTTGCTTTGGAATTTGGCATGGCATGGCATGACATGGCATCGTTTGGTGTTTGGTGTATGTTGTAGTATGTAGTATGGCGATGGAAAGCAAAGGACATAAAACATAAAACACCTGAAAAGTCCTCGATTGGAGGTAACTGGCTAGAAAGGCGGAAAACACAATGTACAATGAACAATGTAGAATGTGATGGAACGAGCCAGGAGTAAACGAGGCAAATGAAGAATGATTGATTAATAACAGAATACAAACAGAAGGGAAAGGGAAAAAACAGTGGGAAAAGTCTAGTTTGACTCTGTTTCTCCACTTGACTCCACTACAAGAATTTTCAATCCATCTAAATTCCAAGTACATGTACAATGTACAACGCACACTCCACTCTCAATTCAAGTAGAATGTAGAATGTAGAATTGTAAAACTACAATCATGTACCTCCAAATTACTGTGTACACTGTAACTGTAAATTGGACATACTGTAGACTGTAGACACTAGAAACTAGACACCAGACAACTATAAAACTAACAATAACCAATGACCAACAAGAACACTTCCTTTTACAGGTAACAGGTAGAAGGTACACACATCTATCATCTATCACCTATTCTATCTACAGATATATTATGGATATATTGGTATTTTGTGAGGAGAACAAAACAATTTTGGTGGAATTTTCATTTTCATTTTCCTTTCCCTTTTCCTCTCGTTTGCTTCATTCCCATGGGAAACAAGTTTTCTCCAGGATACAAACCAAACCAATCAGCTAGCTTAAAACGTATAAGCTGTGTAATTTTTTGTCACTGTTGTAGATTGTAGATTGTAGATGGTAGATGAATAGCTAGACAAGTACAGAACATTTACAAAAACAAAGGACAAAGGACAGTGCAGTGCAGTTTTAATCTAGAACTACTTTGTGAATTTCACCAAAATTGCCTTGTACACTGAAAAATTGCCTCGATGCTCGATGCGTGAGAAAAAAGAAGAAAAACAAAACCGTTCAAATTTTAACTCAATTCAGGACACAAGACACGACTTTTTTTGTCAACCACAAGAGTCCTCCTCTTTTTTATTGCAAAAGTTTTCCCTACAAATTACATGTTAGATTGTACATGCATTATTTGTTATTTGTATACTGTATACCTGTCATATTTCTGTTGGTGCGAGGCGAGTTTGGTGTGGTGGAGAATAGAGAATAGAAAATAGAGAATAGAGCGTAGAGAATAGAGAGTGGAGAGATGGTTTGAGAGATGTTTGTGAGAAAGCGAATACTTTGCATTTACATTTACATTATTTATCATCTCTGAGGGAAAAGGGGATAGTTTGTACACTCAATGAAAAATGAAACTCATTCTTCATTCTTCAGCTCAACTTTGGAGTCTCGAGTCTCGAGTCTCGAGTCTAGACTCTAAACTCTAGACTCTAAACTCTGCTACTGGACTATAGATTCTAGATTCTAGATACTAGATGCTGAACTTGGCTTGGTTAGTTCCTGGGTCAAAAGGTCACATCAAGTTGAAAGAAGCCCAAGGGAGAGGACAAATGTGTTTCATGTCAGCCTCAAGGTTACTTTCTACTTTCTCCTTTCCCCCTTCTCTTTTTATTTGACTACGTTCTTTCCTTTGAATTTCCTACGCTACATTGCACACTCTGCTTTACACACATTATACATGGTGAATTATGAGAGGTCCATTTGAACAGTTGAGATAAACTCAAGTCAAACAAAGAAAAATTTGGACGCTTCACTTCTCACATCCAATGTTTGACTTGTTTTTACATACATGGAAAATCCCAAATTCCAACTTGCAACTTTACTCCACTGTCGAATGTCGACTGTCTAAAGTCTAAAGCCTCTACAGCCTCAAACTTAACACAACTCATGTTTTGCAACTCTGGCTTTGACTTTGGCTTTTTAAAGTCTGTAGTCTGTAGTGTACATAGTAAAGTGTAGACTGTAGACACTAGATGCGTCATTTTCAACTGGAAAATCGGAAAGCATGGGAAATATTGTTATGATTGACTTTGAACGTAGAAAGTAGAAAGTGTACACATCCTATATCTTATATTTTATATTTGACATCCTACTCTGTATATATTATGTACAGGGTGGAAAACGGTAGAGGAGGATGAGAAAAAAACGAGTCTAATCAAGTATTTTTTGTTGTCCTTTTTTTCTTGTTTCGTGTCTCTTGTTTCTTGTTTATACTTGTACATTGTATATATATTTACTTGTTCAAGGAAGCTCTCATCATTGACGAAGAGTGAGGAGGATAAAGGACGGAGGATGAATCCGTTGGGACGGGGAAATTACCTATTTTTGTGGTTGAATTCACTCTACACTCTACACTCTACAATATATACAATCTTATGTGCAATGTACAATGTACACATGAGCATTGTCTTGTGTTGTATTACATTTTGAGTTTTTTGTACTCGTCTCCCTTGTTTTTCTCTTGCTACTTGTTTTCTCATATGAATGACTTGTTTTATGACAAGTCTAAAGGAGGTTGAAAGTTGCAAGACAGAAGACAGGGAAGCACATGTGTGTGGTGTGTGGATTGTGGATACAAAAAATACAACTTACATGAATGTGCAATGTACAATGTACAGGATACAGCTACCAGTAAAAGCTTGTTTCAAAGAAACTCGGAAACCAAAAAAGCAAAAGAAAGCACCAGAAATCCAGTTTACTTTTTGGCCACTCAATTGTCCTTGTATATTGTACATTGTACATCGTACATCAATTCGGATTTTCCTCTATTTCCTGTGTAGTTGTAGTCGTCGTCTTCTTTTTTGTCGTCGTCGTTGTTGTCGTAGTTGTACGATGTACAATGTACATGTGACACGTACATTTACACTTTTACTTTTACTTTCATTCACATGTCTAAACTCCTTTAGCACCCTGCTCATTCCTACTCTCTATATTCCACACTGTACACTGTACACTGTACATGAACAGTGTACATAATATTGTCTGTAAATGTCGGTGGGAGGATTTTCTCTAGTTCTATACTGGTTCTGGTTCTGGTTTTGTTACACTTTACACTTTACACATCAGCATATAAAATGGATAATGGAGACAGAAGACAGAAACATAAATGGGAAATTTCTACAAGGAAATGTTTGCCTTTGTACCATAGCTTGTAAGAAAGTACCCATTGACATAAAATATAAAATACTTTAGTGTGCCATACGATTCTGTGCAGACTGTAAACTAGAGACGCTAAACACTAAACACTAGGTACTAGCCAGTAGACAGTAGGCTAAATATCTCTATCTTCTATATTACCTGCACTTTGTACTTACGTTTTCTCCTCTCCTTTTTTCACACTCACTCCCCTTAAATCTTGAAAATTGAGGGTGGCAAAGGCAAAAGGATGAGAATTGGAACCAGAACCAGAACCAGGATTTTAGCTCCAGTACCAACTCACCATTTTCTCAATTCCAGATGTCAACTCTATCATAGTCAAACTCAAAACTCAAGGCTCAAGGCTGGAGGCTCAGGCTGGAGGCTCAAGTAGACTGTGTCTTAGGCATGGTTGATGGTAGATGCAATGCAGGCCAATGCTTGCTCTTTGATGTTTGAGCTGTTGTGCACGTCCATGTTCTATGCACAATGTACAATGAATATGCATCGTGGTTGTGGTTTTGGTTGTGGTTATGGTTGAGAACTGTGAATGGCATTGTATGGGATTTTATCGAGTTTATAACAATGGGATGCGTAACACGTAACTGTAATGTGCAATGTGTAGAGTGTAGATATATAGTATAGTAGTAGGTAACACAATAGGTGTATAGTGTATAGTGTGGGATCTGCTTTCACCATCACATGATTCTCAATTCCACTCACAAAAGATCATAACACTTGGTTTTATAGCCCGTGTGTTTCACCGGCTGTATTACATTCACATTACTTGTTACATTGTAATGACACTTAGATACGCCACGTCCTAACTCCTCCATTCTACATTCTACAATCTACAAGCTACAAGCTACAAACTACAGACTACAACACAGACTACAGAGCCCATTGACAAAAGACATTTGGGTGAAAGAGGAGAGAGTGGGAAATTCTCATTGATACTTCCCGCTTTGTACCTAGTATCTAGTATCTACCTTTTATGTAGAATGTAGAATGTAGATTGTACATGAATATTGAACATTTGTATCCGTATATCTGTATAATGTATAATGTACTATGTATAACATCCATCACTTGTCTATTGAAAGTTGGAGTTTCTAGTCTCGAGTTTCGAGTTTCGAGTTTCGAGTTGACACATTGTGTTATAATTCTTATGCTTATTGACGTCCTCAAAATCTCAGTTCACCTTTTAAACAGCCATTTTATCACTTTTGTTGTCAGAGCGGCAATAATAACGAATAATGCGTAATACATAATACAATACATATATTTGATTCGATTCGATTGCATTGCATTTGATTAGAAACGTTTTTGTTAGGAAACGAATTATTTTTGTAGGTAGTTTTTAGTCTCTAATTTCTTGTTATCCGAATCCTGTAGATTGTCAATGTACTCTTGACTCTTGACTCTTGAACTATTGAATGTCTTGGAATTTGCTCTACAAAAACCATATAAAATTGTACAAGTGTAGCAGAAAATGAAACACGATTGCATCATATATTGTAGTAGACAGTAGGCAATGGTCACTCTAGTTCTGTACCTTGTACAATGTATATTTATACAGCTCACAGAAATACACAGGAATACAGAGCACAGAGGTCAAACGGGGTACTGATAAGTCAGTTCAGAATATTTGCTTGTACATTGTACGTTGCACATTGTATGTTAAGTAGAACCGATCAATAAAATTGCTCATTACATATTAAATACCAAGCACTAAGAAGGGAGCAGAACACATTTCTCAACTTTTCTGAGAAAACCCCAAGTAGCATTGAAGCAGAAATGACATTAGTTGAGTCTTTTTCCAGTTTTGTCATAATATGCACATGGTTTCGTAAATAGGATTTTTTGATTTCTGATGCAATGAAACTTTTGGCCCTTTCATGTTTATTGATCCACTGGGTCAGAAATCGGTGGACACTGGACAGTGGACAAATTAAATATTAATCTCAATCCTCATGTAGGTTCTATACTCTATACAGTTGTTGTTTAAAACTCCTTTGGCATTTGATGGTTTATGGAAAGAGCTTGAGAAAATTTCCAAAAAATTATTATAACATTTTGATTTCATACAAGAACAAAGCATAAATAAATTTTTTTAATCAATACATTATATACGATAAACCTCTTAGAACTTAAACTTGCTGCTCAAATTTACTCGCTTTTTAAATTTCCCACTTAAATACAAAATATGGTAACACCTCAAGACTCAAGAGTTGGAAATTCTTCTTTTTGGCCGTTTACAATCTTTTCCATTGACCCTGATGTTAAACTGTTGACCCTTGCTCGTTCCACAATTCAACTTGAAAATATTGGCAGTGGTATTCACCAATTTGGTTGCAACAGCTTTTCTGCCAAATAAAACAGGACAGGACTGGTGCTTTGAAAATTGATTTTTCTCTCCATCTCGAAGTTGATTGAACCAAATTGCAGCTGATCCTTTGATTGGCCTCACAGCGATTCCAGCAGCGGGAAATGCAGTGAATCCGCCAAGGGTTGTATCTGTCAACTAGGATTTAATTTATATAATAAATAATAAACACGGGTACAGGAGTACCTAAAGAGGGAGCGAGCCAGTAGAAACGAGAGCTTATTCTATTATATTGACTA
>JAQGBH010002661.1:0-23247 GCA_034698265.1 Sminthurinus aureus
CATGGCGTACATACTAAGCGTAAGTGTACGGTTCTAATAGTTTCGCAGCGAAATAAAAAGAGAATCTACGGTACATATGCAATTCTGTTGGTTTTGGTTTTCAGTTTTGCCTAGGTAAACTTTCAAAGGGTACGACCATGCACATAATATGCATCTACAAACTACTTTAACACTACCCTCTCCTCTTCCGTATTCTTAAGTCAAAATTCAATTGAATCTGTAGGATGTATACTGTGGACTGTAGGCTGTAGACTGTAGAGCGTAAAATTCACTTATATTCGAACAGTTCAAAGCTCAGAGTTGAATCGACTTGAGAAAAGGGTATGGTAAATATCCGCTTTACAAAACGAACCAAGAAGAAGACCAAGAAGAAGAAGAAGAAGAAGAAGAAGAAAAGGAAGAAGAGGAAGTAGGAGACTTTGGAGAAATTTAAATATAAATTTTAGAAGGGGGAATGACGATGACAAGTGCTGTGTCTGGTCTGGTGTCTTCAACAAATAACAAGCGGTTCCGTAGGATGAAAAGGCCAAAATCCATAAGCAAACTAGTAGTTGGTAATATGTGAACTACGGGTGAAAGAATCAATGGAGGGAGCAAAGTGCATCAACAGTAGAGAGTAGAGAGCATAGAGCATAAAGATGGAAATGAAATTGAAGATCATAAAAAGTCAAAGGAGACGGTGGCAAGGATTGAGCATTTGGATGCAAGTATACATAGTATGCATACATGATATATTATGGTTCAAATAGGTAAAATTCTACATTCTACATACATGGAAATTGTAGATTTTCCATCCTCAATAGTCAATACTCTCACACACATTTTATGTCATAATCATTTCTCCTACATTCAAAATATAACTCACAAACATCCAAACTCCAAACATCTCTTTCTTCCTTCTTATTTGCTGTCTAGACTCTAAAGTCTTGAGTTTTGAGTATTGAGGAAAACTTGAGAGAGATTGGAGTTGATGGAAATTTGGATATGGATTTTTGGACTCTTGAATTGTGAATTGCGGATGCAATAATAATACTTTGTGTTCCGTATTTTGTATTCTGTAGTCTGCAGGGTATAGTGCATGTTGTGTGTTATATGCTGTGTGCTGTATGCTGAACGCACGCAGTCTGTTTCTCATGTCACATGTCTCATGTTCTCCCATGTGTTGTGAATGGGCAATGCTATTCAAAAATAAGTACTCCTCATCACAATCAACGCAGCATTGGGGATCTAATATGAATTTACACGTTTGTACATCAAAAGGAGTTCTGTGAGAGCACATTTAAACTTTTTCTGTGTTATTCCAAGCTCCAACTTGGAACTCCAACGCTTGCAGTTTATCTGGATATATAGATAGATAGATAAAGAGATAGAAGATAATCCCTCGTTACACATTACTCATTTTTATTGATGAACTGGGTTGAATTTTAATGAAATGGAAAGATATTGATACGCAGTAGTCCAAACTCCAAACTCCACTCTGTACCTTGTACCTGAATCCTTTAAAAAGAGAAAGAGAAAATTTCCTTACACTCAGCTCATTTGTGCATAAATAAAGAATAAACGCATGTTGACCTCTTTCCCTCTTCTCCACAGTATATGTATGTAGGATGGAGGATCTAGAATCTATACCACTTTAAAAACGTATAGGTTTGTACACATGTAGAAGATAGAAGATAGAAGACGCATATGTAATATAATATATGCATCGTCATTGCATACCCGTTCCACGTAACACACTTGTGTGTGTGTGTGTAATGTCTAAAGTCTAATAAGTGCTTCGCGGAACTTTGGAGAGCATTTTATTTTAAACTCGACTCACGTATTAATTTTAATTTAGGCCTTTTAGTCACTCTAATTGAAATTAAGCGAGTGCAATTAGGAATTCTCCTTTTATCCTCATCTCCTCTTCCTCTTTTTCCCTCTCCACATCCATTCCCACTATCTGACTCAATTCACTCTATTTCATTTCCTACCCTTTGCTACGGTGTACAGTCATTTTCATTTTCATTTGCACTTTCTCTCTTTGTACAATCTACTTTCGATTCCCCTTGTATTTTCTCTCTCATGCTTTCTATGAAAACGGTGGTAGGTTTCTGGTTTCTCTTTACTCCTGGATTCTCATTTCTATTTCCATATCCAGCTTTGTCACGACATGAGGAGTTGAGTAGAGAGTCTGATGAGAGAATGTGTGCAGTTTGCAGTGTGCAGTGTTGCTGTAGATTTTTGGATGACAAAGATGTGGTACATTTTATGTTGTACGTCGCATATCTGAAGTCTGAAGGAGTCTAACCTGAATTATTTGCAAGTACAATCTCAAGTATTTAAAATTTTTGCACATACTCGTGTATTTTCAAACTGGAACGCAGACAGGGTGTATGGTGTACTCTGTATGATGTATGATGTGCGGCGCTTGACAATTTGACAATTGGAAATTCTCATGAAAGCCCCACACACCACACACAATTACGCTGGTGTTGTGTGTGGGATTGGAGTTTGGAGTCAAATGGAAGCCATCAACTTATGTCTCATGAGTCATTTCCACTTGAAAATTCCTTGATTTCAGTCTCCCTTTCGGTTTCCGGTTCAGTTTCAGCTCCAGTTTTAGGTCAGCACATCCACAGAACGTCCTCGTATCCTAGTATTTAGTACTCAGATCGACGTCAACAACAATTTGAATTTCAATTTGAATTTTGATTTCAATTCCAATTTAACGTCCAAAGTCATATGAAAATTCCAATTGCTTTGATAAGCAATGAGCACACAGGTTTAATCCATCACACAAGCCATGTAATACTTGTTGAGTTGAAGTGGACTTGAAGATTGTAAATTGTAAATGGCAAAACCGCCAAAGACGGTTTCTAACTGGGCAATGAAATGCAATGTAAGGCCATGACTGCACTGAAATTGAACACAAATGAATTTCCGTTAGAAGTTGATAAGTGGAGTTTGGAATGTGAAATTTTCGGATCATCATCTCAGCTATCAACTCGTTCTATAGGATGATAAGCTTTGATTTTTAATAGCTTGTGTATTGTGTAATCGATGTGGAAATTCATGTCCAAATTCAACTCTCAACAGTTTTCCAGGATTCTCAACAATCTTGACACTACTTGAACAAGACAGAAACTACGAAACTACTTGATCTGATTCTTGATTCTTTTCACATTCTTCCCACTCATCTACACTTGTTTATTTTTATTTTTTGGGTAGAGCAAGTTCCAGCAGCTTTGTAATTGGAAGAGGAAGGAATTTAAAAGGAATCATAACCCCTCATATCAAATTTCATACAGATTAAAATTTGGAATTGTATAGCTTGAAAACTGGAAACTGTGGACTCTAGAGTCTAAACCTTATAGTCTAATGTAGTTGAGACACGAATAGCTAATATAAATTATTAAGTCTTTACAAAAGTAAAATGCTAACGTTCTTTTTAATTACATGTGTAAATTGGCCTACAAATTCAAAACATGATCTGGAAGAGTGACGGTAGACGGTGGGCAGCCTTTGTGATAGAGAGTTTTGATTTTTTTTGCTTTGCACTAGATATTTTCATGGTAGCTACCAATTTTACAAGGCTTTTAGGGCTCTTTAATTGTTTTACCAGTTTTACCTGTGTTCAGATTCTAGATTCTAGATTCTAAATTTTAGGTGAAATTGTTTAAAGTTTTATTGTTTGAAATTGTTGCACATGAAATTGTCTTGTTCTTAAGAAGAATCTCAGGCTCTGATGATGAAGACTCATAATCGCATGAGCTCCCAAGTTTCCTTTGCGACCGTACATTTATGTATGTGTACATTTTATAATGATGACAGGATGACATCGTCATTCCTCGTCTGTCGTCTTACTTTTTGCCACTTGACTGTTCTGTCTAGCTGGAAAAGTGCTCGTCATGGACCCGATTTTAAATTTCAAGCTTATAATCCAACGAGCATAAACTGGAAACTGGAAACTTTAAAGGTTGAGCATTGAGCATGAATATGAATTTGAAAATGGTAAATAAGTAAAACGTAAGTGGTGAAATAGTAAAATTATTAGACTTTGGTATAAGTCTTAATTATTACATTATGCCGGATAAGGGATAAGGGATAATGTATAAATAGTGTAGATACTAGATACGCGATACGCATTGTGCAGAGTGTTGAGCGTTGAGCGTTGAGTTTTGAGTTTTGAGTGTTTATGACCGAGACTCGAGATTCAAAACTTGGAAGTTGAAAGTTGCTGTAAATTGTAAATACATTTAAAAAGGGAAAGAAAAACAGAAAACAGAGTTGAGATTCCATTCCATTCCGTTCCCATTCCAAGAAACATAAACAAAATACAAAAACGCCTTGGTAAATGCACACGAAAGATGTTACGCCAGATAATTATTATAGTTCCTGCCATAAATGCTATAAATAAATTAATCATCATCTTTTAATTTATGAAGGGAACCAGGACATTTTACCCTTTCTCTCTTTCTTTTTTCAGTTTGAAACGCCCATTAAATTATTCTCCCTTATTTTAACTCATTAATGCTCAAGAAAAGAAAATACATATAATAAAGTAAAAAATTTTTATACATATAATACATACAAATACATACATCACGCATATAAATGTACCGGAGCACGGATTACATATAAAATTAGAGTAGAACTGAAGCGTGCGAGTAAAATATTATAATAATAAGCATTTTACAATATTATGCATATCAAGAGGAATTCAGTAGTAGATTTAAGTACATACTATTTCAGAGACTTTATACTCGTATCTATTGCATAGCGCACAATAGTTCCGTTTTGTATTTTGTATATGTTTATTATTTATTTTACATAAGGATTTTGCCAAACAAATATTTTCTTCTTCGTTCTCTGTCTTGAGTTTGTATTATTAGCAAATTTTAGACAGATGTACACACAGTACACAATATGAATACGAAACATACGATGAGACATATGAGCATAAAATATGATGAGCTGTGTAATACTTGAGTTTATTCCGAGAAATCTAAACCCATGTTTGTACATTGTACACATATTCTTTCATGTTTCATATAGTTATTCAAAAATGTAGTTAATTTTAAAAGCGGGATGCTAAATGCTAAAATAATAAAAAACAAAAAACAAAAAACAAAAAAGGGATAGAGGTAAAATACTTTGGAAGCTTCAACTATTTTGAGTATGATTGAAGAATTCTCTAGTCTGCATTCTCCATGTTCCATTCTTCATGTACTCCTTTGCTGTGCCTCAGTTCTCAGTTTGAAACAGGACGGTAAAACTTTGAGGAATGATTTGAGAATGTGAATGAGATGAAAGCCAATTATAACAGGAAGAAAAAACAGGAGAAAAAAAATGTTTTCATTTCATCATGAATCATGAAAACCATGCTCCACGATCCACGATCCGTGATGCCTCGAAAAAAATGAGTAGACAGTAGAAAGATAGATAAACCCGAGAATTTTATGCTTGTGCAAAGCATAATTGCAATATTCAAATTTCAAATGATATTCATATCACAGGAGCAAAAACCAACAACTTGCAACGATCCTGAACAATTATTATGTACATTGTACAATATACATTGTGTATGTTTATTATGTATTAAAAGATGCATAATATTATCGTTCCAGTAGAATACAGTTCACTGTTGAATAAAACCTACAATCTACGGTGTACAGTGTGCAGTGTACATAAAACAGTGCAGCATAAATGCATACGGCACTTGTGAATAATATTATGCATGGAAAAAAAATATGTTGTTAAAAAATACCAGGATAATCCTTTGCCCTGTCTTTGAATTTTTTTGCTACACCTTTTGCTATATTTACGTGTGTATTGTGTATTGTGTATGATAGAATTTCTGCATGTCCGCAATTTGTTATATATTTAAGAGCAGATGTAGTACTAAGTGCAACAGCAGTACGAGTGTAGAATGTAGAATGTAGAGTTTGCTGTTACAGCACATGTTCAAATTATTACGTCAGTTGTACTCGACTCTCCTGTTGTGTACTGTACTACGATCTAGAGTTTTTGGTATGTGTAAAATGTGATCTAATGTGTAGGTAACGTGTACGTTGGAAATTATGGACGGAGACCCAGAACTAAATGCATTTACAATGTACAATGTACAATGTACATACATTCACCGAGATGAAGAAAAGTAGATTGTATTTATGTAGTGCAGAGTTTAGAGTGTAGAGTTTAGAGCGTACAGTGTAGAGTGTGCAAAGTACAGTGGAATGTTTGGCGGTGAAAACAAGAAAACAAAACAAGCTCATGCTAAGGAAAACATATGTATTTGTTATTACAACATGTCTCAGCCTCAGTCACAGTTTCAGCCTTTAAGACGATGAGGAAAAAACAAAAGGAATAATAATAATAATAATATGACTACAACGACAAAACAATATGACGGAGAGAAACCAGGGAAAAGAACGAAGGGAATTCCATGTTGATGTTGATGTTGGTATACATGTGTATGTGTATGCTTGTGCGTTGTGTGTATATGTGTGGAATGTCATTTCATTTCATTTCATTTCATTTCATGGCTTTGCACTAGCTCAATTTACTTTTATGCAGAGTTGTTTTCCCCGGATTTTTCTTTCTTTGTTGTAAATGTCCTTTTCCTTTTCATCTGGAGTTGAGTTGAGTTGACTTGACTTGACTTGAGAGTCGACTGGAACCGAGAGAGGAACTGGTGAACTGTTCATATTGTATATTGTTTATAAGGGTTGACTACCCATTCATCATACATCATACTTGATACTTCATGCATCGTGCTGGACTAGCATTTGCATGTGGAAATTAAAAACTACTTGAACGTCCAGATCCCTTAACCAGATAATCTTGATACCTTATAAATACGTGTAATATATGTCCATGTCCAATGTCCACTCTACACCGCTACAACCCAACCGAGTACAGCTACATTTCCACTCAAACTTAATGTTACGGTTTACAGTTATGTCTGAATACTGAATACTGAATACGTGGATTATATTGCACTATGATGTATTATATATTATATTGTTTGTGTGTAAGGAACGTCGAATGTCACAAGTCAGAACACACGCAAGAGGCCAGAGTCAGTGTGTATTTATAAATAAATACTAAATACTAAATAGCAAACAGGAGAAAGAATGGAGAATGGAGTTGTAAGCAATTGTTTTAAAAAACAAGAGTGAAGGTGCGGGACTTTTTATTATACACTTTGTGTATCATATATAAACACACGCGCTCTCTCTTCTCTCTTCTCCCTTCTCTAGTCATATCAATACCACATTATTTTTCAGGTGTGTTGGCGTGGTTTGGTTGTTGGTATGCAGTTCCTCCAGTTTTATTTAGTAGTGTAAAAGTGTAGTGATATATTAAATATTGAATTCATACCTGCGTCTTTGCCTTCTTGCTTCCAGGCTAGGCTCTAACTCGTTAGATTCTAGAATCTAGAATCTAGAGTCTAGAGTCTAGAGTCTAGAGTCTAGACGTCACAACCAGCTCCCGAATTTGGACTGGACTTTGTAACATCTAATACGTCATTTTTTTACACACACATTAAAAATACAGTCAAACGGAAAGAAGGAGGAAGGAACGATCACCAAACTGGACAACTGCAACTACCCACTTCACTTTTATGTATAATTTTCAAATCCTTTTTCTTTTATTTTTAGTTGATTTTGCGGTCGATCAGGTTAAGATGGACTATGTACCATGTACCCTGGATAGTGTACAGTGTACAGTGTCCAGTATACTACGTGTTCTTCTAGCTTGTATGTTTTGCTGTTAAGTCGACTCAAGTCTCTAGACTCTAGACAAGAGTGTAAATACTTGCGCGTGCATTGTACTACAACTCTATTCCACTGTAAAATGTACAATGTACAAATAAGTAAACAAACAACACATTTCACTTTTCCTTTCTCCTTTTACATATTTCTTTCTTTCAGAGCTGGACGGTCAACAAAACCTCTAAGCTCTAGATCATTGATTATCTGCCACGTTTTCTCGATGTATCTTCCGCATGTGGCATGTGTTATGTTTTATGTTTCTCTCACTCTACCTTTTACATTGAAAATGAAAATAAATGAACGAGTGTTGCAGTCAAGGGCTATTCGACGGGCATCCTTTGAATCGAAAACAGTCAACGTGTATTTCTCTACAAAGTTTCTACAAATGACAAATAATTGTATTTTTGAGTATTTGGTATTTGACAAATATTATGTGCTAATTTAAATTAAATTCGAATAAAAGGGGATGGCAAGTCAACGTAAATACTCATTGTACAATGTGCAGTGAGCAGTGAGCAGCCTATAATTTACATAATTTCTATCAATTCAATCTCGAGAATAGGAAAACATTTAGATATGCTAAAACCAAAGCACTAGTACCTTTTATTTATTGCTCGTTATACTCGTTATGTATCAACTACGTACAAATTGATCTTGATTGAACTTGATTTAATGAGTGTGTATAATGCACAATGAACAATGTATAATGTACAACATAGAAAATACAAAATACACATAAATGCATAATTGATATGTATAAAAAAGGTCGAACAGCAACCGGCAGAGCTCTAGACTGTAGACTGTAGACTCTAGAGTTTCTTTTCCTACCGTTTCTGGTTTCTGGTAGACAAAATAAGTTGCATGGCAAACAAAAGTACATGACATTTATTCAAACTTGAACAGGAACAAAAAACAGAACCAACACCAAAACCAGATCAAAAAGAGAAATAGAAACTGAAGCAAGAGCCAAATGACACCGACAAACGACAATTCGTGCCATGCTGAAAATACCAATACCAATGCCAATGCCAATACCAAACAACCAAACAACAACAAGGACGACGACAAAAGAAGCAAAGCATTAGCATTAACAAATACAAAAGTCAAATCCAAACCCAAACATTTTGTAGGCGTGTGCAAGCAAATAAAACAAATAAACAAATAGCTCTCTCAATAACTATTCTCTTAAGGACACCAAATGCTGTACGTATCTACAATGTAGTCTACAATCTACTACAATCCACACTATACGAAATACACGTGTACAAATGTTTACCTATTCATTACGTAGTTGATGCTAGTACTTGGCTGGCTAAATTTGCATCCAATCCACGACTCAAAATCAATGTTGAACGATGTTATTATGCATAATGTATCTATAATCATGATTAGATACAACTTTCTCCACTACGAGCGTTTCGGGTCTTACTCTTTCTAAAGGAAAACATTGAATATTAAACATCGAATATTCATGTAGCTAAATAATGAATACCAAAAAGAGGATGAAATTAATAAAAAAGATTCAAAATGCCACTCTACCAAAATTGCTACAGAAAATTGCAGAATAATCAAAAAAATAAAACTGTGGTAGTGTCATCAAAACAGAGATTAGAAATCAGAACTTGAGCGCAAACTAAAAAAAGACTGTTTACTGTTTACCTTTCAGAGCTAAAAATCAAGCCCATTTAGAAATTTCCCTCCTTATTTCGTAAACTGTACAAGAAAATAAATATAAATTCTTAGCTGTAAACAGCTAGTCTATTTATTACGGAGTGAGCAAGGACTAAGGAGTAAGAATCCGCTTGTTAGCTAAAAATGTCAGTACAATTCAATTGTACAAGCTGAAAAATGAATGTATCATACTTTTGGTTTTCTCTTTTCATCTTCTCTGTTTCCGGTGTTTGCTGTTCACTGTTTGTTCCGTCCCTCTTTTCAAGGTATGGTTCAGGAGTCAAGAATCAAGAGTCAAGAGAAAACGCAATTAAAATTTCCCCTGTCGCATTTTCATTTCACTGTCCATCCTCTAATATTATATAATATATAATATATAATATATAGTACCGAATAACTAATACCTATACATAATATCTAATACAGTACAATACAAAACAATGCCTAGGTTAAAAGACGTTATAGTTAGTTCCAGTTTCAGTAGATACACAGGTCAAGTCCACATCACCTTGATAAATATAAATAGCATGTATATTTTACATGTTGTTTCACCTAAAGGAATCTGAGTGACAATCAGAGTCAGCATTCAGCAGAGGAGGCTGGAGAATTCCACTAGGTTAGGTTTAGTTAATCTTACTCAAAACTGGAAAGTGGGAATAAAACTATAAATGAAGATGAAGATGATGGAGATGATACAACTAAATAATATTAGTCAGACAGACAGAGAGATGCAGAGAGAGAGGGGAAGAGAAAGTGAAAAGAGAATCCAATGAATTCCCTCGTGTGGTTCGTTCCCTCTCTCTTTTTTGTTGTTGCATGTTTCATGTAGATTTCAGTCTCAGTCTCAGTTTTACTCGCAAACTCAAAACTCAAAGCTCAAAGCTCGAAGCTCAAAGCTCAAAACTGAGGATTCAGAACTCAAAACTCAGTTTCACTTCCAGTTCTGTCTCTTATTTAGCCGTAAACTCTAGACTCTAGACTCCAAACTGGAACTCAGGCAGCAACCTTTTCTTCTTCATGTTCTTCTACTCTCACTTCATACTCCAAGTGTACTCTGTACTCTACACTCTACACCTTGTCCTTTGTACCTTGAACCTACGAATGATAGTAGTTGAGTCAGTGACGGTTGACGGTGACACATTAGCCCATGCCACCCGTCTCTACCTCACATAAATCTCTATGGATATGTCTCTCAAGTCACTTTCTCATTCCCGTCCTCGTCCTCGTCCTCCAGTTATATCTATGCACTCCGTCCTCTCTTTTAGTTCTGCAGCTTATATGGTACTCTTAATGTATCTAAATTTTCCAAGTCTGTGTATATCTACATGTATTTCTGTGCTGTCACCTTTTTGTTTTTACGCCCCGGAAAAACACAATGCCAACTGCCAACTGCCAACAAAACAAGCATTCTGGAAATTTAACTGGAAGCATGCACAACACCAAGCCAAGCCAAACCACATAAAATATAGGACACAATCACCACAGAGAACCCGAGTATCAGAACCTTTTTTGTGTACTTTCTACGTGAATGCATCTACATTCTACATTCTACATCTGCAATGTACATTTTGTACATACGTAAAAATCCGTTCATCCCTTGGAAATACAAATGGTCTCTTTCAATCCACTCTCAACTTGTACAAATGCACTGAGTTTATGAGACAGGAGGAATGCCTTACCCCCTTCATTTCTCCTCTGCTTTAAGCTCAAGGCTTAGAACGAGGCCACACACAACAGAACCACACACCAATCTTTTTTCCCACCTGTCGGTTGTCGTCGATTCGTCTTCCCTCTTTCCACTTTCCAAACTTCAGCTTCCAGCTTCCAGCTTCCAGTTTCCAGGCTCTAGACTCTAGACTCTAGAAACTAGACTCTAAACTCTAGAGGCAAAGACAGCAGGGATTTTGCTGATTTCCTCTGTCCTTACAAATGCATGTGTATAATGTATATTGGATACATGTATGCAGATACAGATACAGATACGGTTCCAGAGTGCAGAGACGAGGACAAAAAGGGTGACAGCGAGTCAGTGGTAGACAATAGGGTATTTGCATTAACCTTCTTCCCTTCTTCCATACAAATGGGATGCGGTGTATTTCGATTTTCTAGGAGTAACCTCTGCAAATTATTGGGGACTTTGAATTTCCAGGGATTTAGATTTAGATTGAGATAATGCCAACGCCAATTTGCTGGAGCTGGAGCTGAACGCTCTGATCGGAACAGAGAAAGAGAAAGACAAAGTAGTCAAAGTTTCCACTTTCCCTTTTCAATGGAAATTTGGTTTCGGATTCGAAATTCGAAACAAATAAATGGGAGACGATATTTCAGGCTATAATTGGAACTTTTCGAATTAAATGATTGTAGTAGTAATAGTGTTGGAGTATTCCAGTTGTCAGAAAGGATTTGCTTGTGGTGCTTGTGAATTGTGACAGCCGCTTTTATTTTTTACCAAATTACAAGGATAACATAGCTAAACTCATTACAAATTTAAGTATCGTGCACGAGGCATGAGGTAAGAGGATGTAGGACACAAGAAGCACAAAGAAGCCAATCCCACATCTCCAATTTCCAATTGCACATTTTTTACAGGAATAAACTCCAGTTTACATTTTATCTTTGAGCACTGAGCATTGCAACGGACTGAGTGCGTGACAGAAATCCCATATTTGTGTACATTTAAGTGCATAATTGTTCGTATTACCTCATCTGACTGTAAGTCTGTGTACTGTGCACGCATTAGCATGTTTAGCATATTACCCTTTATTCGACTATAGGTAGTCGAGACTCTAGAACTCTAGAACTCTAGAATCAAGGCTCGAGGCATCTGACAATCACTAATGAGTAATGAGTACGAGACAGTAAACAGTAAAGTATGGCAAATATACGCAATTCTTCTATATTCAGTGCTCTGAACTCTGAATAATCCTGAATCAAGAATCCAGAATCCAGACCACAATTTCTATTGTACCTTCAATTCTATAGCTCTATACTGGTAAACTTTTATGCGTGGGATGTTGTACTGAGAAAGGATTTGGGATTTAGGTGACTTAATAAAATGACGATAATTAATAATTGACTAAATACGTGTGCAAATTGGATGATAATTGACAAACGACAAAATGACAATACAACTCAACTCTCCTGTGGATTGTGGATACGTTTTGCAATGCATACTACGAGCTTTGTGGAATATGGATTGGAACGGGGAGTAGGCAGTCAAAACTGAGCAGAGAAATTCAAAATACAAAATACCAATACGGAATACGGAAATACATATCTCGACAGGGGAAAAGTAGTGGTTCCCTGGTGTATCAATAGTAAATAGAAATGGATAATGACATTACTAAAAATTTCTACTTATATATTCGTGTAGAATGTAGAATGTAGAACGTAGACAACATCAGAAGAGACAGAAAGAGACAGAAAGAGACGGTTGAAAGGTAGAAAAAAGTCAGACTTTCATTAACCTGTCATCCCAACGTCACAACTTTTTGATTTCTGATCAAGACGAATTTGTCATTTTATACCTATCGACTGTATATTGTAAACTGTGTGTGCTATATCCATTATATCTGTACATACTTTATAAAAGCCCCATGATGAACGGTATGCAAATACAAAAATAAAAGCATCCAGTTTCCAACTTTCACAACTACTGATACTCACCATGTATTTTTTCATAGTTCTATAGTTCCAAAGGTATTTACTGTAGTATATTATAGGATGAAAGGTTTCTGTTTAAATGGAACACGCAGTTCTGTTCTGTTCTGTTCTACTCTTTTCCCAACTCTCAACGCTCAACGCTCAACTCCCAACTCCCAACTGAAAATTATTCAACTCCTGACTGACTGCCTCACTTCTTATTTATTCTCTTTCTCCTTGTGTACACACAAATATAAAATACAAATGGACTCTGTGGATGAACCCTTCAAAATTTGAACCGTTGTCATGCGAAGTACATACATATTTGTACTTGTGATTCATTATGTAAAATACCAAAACACTAGACTAGAGACTACAGACTACAGAATAAATCCACATTTGGTGGGCAGACAAATATGAAATACGCATTTTGTATTATATTTGTAAATAATTAAGGACAGTTATCATAAATAAATCAATCCAAGTCAAGTCAAGTCGGGTCAAGTGAAAATCCATGACAATAGACAATAGACAGTGGATTTTGTTTATGTAGAAGATGGAATGGAAATTTTATTTAAGATATTTACCCATGTTTTCTACCTATTCTACCCACATCTAGAACGAAGAATCTAGAATCTAGAATCTAGAATCTAGAGATATTAGACAAATTCATCAGCGCACGCATGAATAATGAATAATAATACTCCGAGCTCCAAGCGCCAAAGTATGCAGTTTCCATAAACAGTAAACGGCTACATATAAAATCAGAGTATTAATGAGGAGTCCTTTACTAGAATAAAATCCCGAGTTTCTAGTTTCTAATATCCGCCAATCCAATACAACCTAAGCCGAACAACACTCTTGCTAAAACTGAAGCTTGACTGTTTACTGTTTACTGGTTACGACGAGGAAAATCTCGTATACTTTACATGTTATGAAAAAGTTTAGGTTATACCATGCCTAACAAATATTATACATTATGTAAAGCGTAATACATGTCAAGATTTAAAACAGAGGAGGATGCGGAGAAAGAAAGAGAGAGAGAAAAGATAAAGGTTTCTCATGTAAATTTGCCCATGTTGTAAAAATCAACGCTATATGAATATGAGTATACTTATAAGTTACGTGTACAGTGTACACTGTCCACATGCACATGAAAATACTTTTACTATGATCAAGGACTATGGAGAATCGTGAGTGTATGCACTATGTAAAATGTATAAAGTGAGAAAGAATGAGAGGAGTTAAGTAAGTCTACTTTAATGAAGTAAAAGCCGTTTTCTCCGAGTTTTTCCTTGCTTGCTTTAATTCTGCTTGCGTATCCACTTTGAATTCCGAATCATATCTGTATCCGGTATCCATGTCTGCATAATATAGGTATAGATATACTCTTAATTCTCCATCCATCCTCATCCTCACTCTCTTCGCCTTCCTCCTGCAACTTTGAACTTAGGAGGCAGAAGTAACCTTTATCTATACATCTATCCTCCTCCTCATCCTCCTATTTATCATCATCACGACTCAGGACTTTCATCATCATCTTCATCTTCATCATTCTTCTGATTAATATGCATTTAGGATAAAGATTAATAATATGGGATAAAATCCTTTCCTCAAGTCTCAAGGCTTCACTCTTCCAGTTTCCAGTCCACTGTTCAAGTCTCAGTCACAGCTCAGCTTTAGCAATAATTCCTCGCTTCCTCATTTCACATACATACATAAACCAACAAACCCTGGGCAAAAACTTGGAAAATCGGCGTCTGAGAGAAAACCCTTTACTCTTTTCTACCATCGAATATCAACTATCACCTATCAACACAAACTATGTATGTGTCCACAATCCACAAACATACATGCATATTTCTATATGAACATGGTTAAAATCAATATGCGTTAGCTAAAGAACCTATTTTAATTTCAGCTGAGAACAATTTAGCTTCTTAAAAATCCTTATTATCCTATACGTTATGCATTCATTACTTTTTATCTCCATCTCTATATCCGTACTTATATTCTATATTTCCTCTATATATATAGAAGTCTGGCGGAAGGCAAACTTCTCAAGTTCAATTATAACAGTCTATCGTCTACAGTCTAAAACTATCAAGATACATACATGTTGTGTTTATTTTGTTGCATGACGGCACATGCTCTCATCTCATCTCTTTGGTATTTCCTCTTGTCTTGTCTCATCTCGTCTATATTCGCTTTGTCTTATGTCGTCTCAAAAATCTCAAGTCTCCAGTCTCAAGTCTCGAGTCGCAAGCCGCGGCGAGAAAAAAAGGGAAAGAGAAGATTCTTTGCTTTATTTTTCCATAAATGTCTTGTTTCCTCCGTTTCGTCTGTCGATAGTCAATGTGGATGTTGGATGTGAAAGTGGAAGTGAAGTGGAGTAAAATAAAGTGAAGTAAAGTGGATGAAGACGGAGACGAGGAACAAGAAAAAATCGGATTCATGATCATGATCATGTAATGTGATGCGATTCAATGCATTGCAATGTGAAATAGAAACGGAAACAGAAGCAGAAGCAGAAACAGAAACAGAAATAGCAATAGAAACAGCAATAGCAATAGGAATGGTAATATCAGTGTCAGTATCTATATCAATAGGAGTAGCAGTAGCAGGAGAATGGAACTTGTTACTGCATGCGTAGAAATACATGCACATTCACACACATGGAAGGAATTTCAGTGTAAATAGTCATACAAAGTATAGATGTATACAGAGAATATAAATATGTATAATGTACGGTGTACGGTTGGAGTATGGAGAATGGAGAATGGAGTTTGGATGGAGGGAAAAAGTAAGCGAGACGACGAAAGAAATACACGGATTGCTTGTTGGAGTGAAATGAACCGAATCCGTTTATGTTTAAAGCTTTCTGTGTACTGTATTGTGTACTTTATACTCTATTCCTTGTCTAGCGTCTAACGTCTACGACTACATCTTGTGATTTCATTCCACGGGGAAGAGGAAGCAAACAAGGGAAGTACACACACACACATATGGGAAAATAAAGACTCGTTGATGGTTCATTCTATGCTATTCCAGCTTCCAGTATTCCACTATTCTAGTATCCTAGTGTTCTGGTACTCATTGTAGGTAGTATGGGTAGAGAAGAAGAAACTACTCCTATTGCTACTGCTGCTACGACCCCTTAGGAAAAAGAATAGAATAGTATTCCCCAACAAGGAACATTCCCGCATATTATTTATCCCTGGACCCACTAACAACTAACAACTCACCGTACAGTACAGTACAAACTACAACTACAACCTACAAACTATAAGGTACAGAGCAGTGAACACAGAATAATAAAACATTATATTAGATAACTTTACTCTAATATACCTTCCTGTTTAATCATCCGCTCTATCCATAATGTTCCCCTTCCTCCGTTTCCTTTCCCCGTTTCTGCCTCTCTGTTCACTACTTTTTACAAACTACACACGTGTATATTATATTATGCTTGTATATTATTGTAAACTGTAGGTTGTATGTTGCATGGTATATCCTTGTCCAATTTCATGATTCAATTAAACTTTGACATTAAAACACCACTTTTGGTTTCAAATTTCATACCTTTGAACACACGATTGAGCTCTACATTCTACATTTAATTTGTTTTGACTGGTAAATCCTCGATTCTAGGTTCAAGGTTCTAGGAGAAAATATGAGTACAAAGAATACGTGAAATGCATGAGGTATAAAATATACAACTAGAAACTAGAACTGAATTAAATCATCAACCTTTACCCATTTTGTAACCATTATTATTATTATTATTATTACAAATGCAAAGATTGTATTGTTTTCATCAACAACCAACACAACAGTTCATTTCAGAGAATTTCAATCAATTTCATTTCATTTGGGAGTCGAGAGTCGAGAGTCAAGAGTCAAGAGTCAAAAGTCAAAGGGGAGAAATTCTTTGTATTCTCTATTCTCTAATCAACCTCAAAGTCAGAGTCAACTGTTCTTCAGTTGTTCAGCGGTTTCAATAGTTTAAATAATAAACACGGTTCATACCTCAATACTCAGTACCAACAGGAATTAACAAAGAAAAAGGAACGTGCTGTTGAATTTCTCAAATTATGATGAAAAAGTAAGTAGCACAAATACATAATTTGAAAATGAGGTAGGAGTACAAGTGCAAGTACAATAATATAGAAAATGAGGAAGGCAAGGGCTCGGCCATGGCTAATACTTTTGTATTTTTTTATTCTTTCTGTCTGACACACATTGAATCGAGAGTTTGAATGGAGAACTGAGCCGAGTTGACAGTGTAGTTGTAGCTGTCGTTGTATTTTGAGTTTTCAGAGAGCAAAACTAAAGCACTCGGTAGAAAAAGGGAAATTGAGAAGTGGAGAAAGTGTGAGTGAATGGAAATGGAAATGGAGATGGAGAAAAGTGAAGACTTGAAAATATTTCCCTCGGAATTTCTCAGCTCCAACTACCAACTAGAAAATACAAGTCCAGTCTCCCGTCTCCCGTCTCCAGTCTCAAGTCTGGTTCTGGTTCAAAGTACAGCGTTTGTACTGTGCACAAGGTTCTCTGTTTTGTGCAATGTGCTGCTTGGTTCTACACTCCACACTCTAGAATCCACACTTTACACTGTAGACTCTAGACTCTAGACTCTACATGACTCTAAACTCTGGCGTAGCGTACTCTCTTTGCTCATGTTGATTTAGTGTGTAGTGCGTCAGTCGCTATCGATCCTTCTCTCGTAGGTAATCCTAAATATAGGAGTCTCAGTCGGTCTCCAAACGTCTCACTGGAAGAACCGCTTTGTAGGAACCGTCTCCTTCACCACGTTCTAACCTTCGCCGTTACATTATACGTGCATCTTATACATTCTACATCTATCTACCATTTGTAGTGGTATGGCCATTTCATAATACACAAGACAAAATACAAGTACGAAATACGAAATACATAATACATAATACACACACGCGATCTTCTCTTTCGTATCTACTCAAATTTTAACTTGGGCTTGAATTTCAGAAAAAATACTACAGAATAAAACTATAAGCTGAAACCTAAAGAAACTCGAAAAGTTGCAAAAATTCAAGAAATTCAAGAAATTCAACAAAATTCAAGAAAACTCAAGCAAGCCAGGAAAAGATCTCTCTTTTGTATTGCTCGGAAAACGAGATCAAGATCGAGTCTATTCGATCTGTCGATTTGGGGTTTGCTCTTCCCTTCTCTTCTCAGTTCTTCGCAGTTCTTCACTTCTTGTTCTTCTTTTATCCTGAAATATAGTAGGAACCGGAGAGAAACCGCATCATTTCACACTTTCTCAATCTTCATCTCAATTTTCCCTGTATTTTTCTACTCCAGGACGACCTGCCTCCCCATACAACAATAATAAGAAGAATATAGCTCCATTGATTCAAATGTATTCATCTTGTTCGCTCACTGTCTTTGTGAAATAAGAAACTCGAGAATATAGAATCTAGAATCGAGACTCACCTTCACATGTCGGTTTAGGTTTTGTTGCCTTATCTTATTGCTGTATCCCACCCGATAGGTTTCACCGCCAAAATCCCATTTATATTCTAATGTCAGTGCAGTTGAGGAAACAGATAGATTCTCTCGTTTGAACCAACCACATCAGCCACACTCAAATTCAAATTGCAATTCAAACTCAAATCCATTTCTACGTTCTACATTCTACAAGAGACAGACAGATTGAAGGGAGAAAAGAAAGAAAGAAATTGAAAATATACAAAGAACAGAAAAGTGAAGTGCAGTCTGCAGTCTAAAATCTAGAATCTAGAATCTAAAGTATAGCGTCTAAAGTATAAAGTCTCATCCTTTTGCCATTTTCCTTTTCAAGTGTGTTTTTTATTATTACTATTATTTCTCTTTGCCATTTTCCTCTCCGTTTTTCTTTTCTTGTCCAACTCCCGCTGTGAAAATTACCACACGTTACAAAACCGCATAGGACCAGATAAAACTATAAACGTAAACGTAAACTATTGTACAAGCTAGAACCTAGAAACTAGAAACTAGAACGAGAGCAGTTTCATTTCATTTCATAGTGAGCAGTGAACTGAATAAAATGAAATGAAATCAAAAGAGAGTGTTTTCAAAAGTGTGAAATAAATGTGAAATAAAAACAGGGAGTAGAAAAAAAGTATAACCGTTTTCCGGTCTCACCCGTGACAAATTTCTCGAATTTCTGGAGGATAACAAAACAAAACAAACATGTTTTGTTCAAGGATTTTATTATGAGGGAAAAGATTATAGTCTCAATTTAAAGGCTCACGGCTCAAGAAAATTTGAGAACTAATGAACAAATTATTGTGCAAGTGATGGATACTCATGTTGTTACTCTTATAATTGTGAAAAAAGAAGATTAGGAATTAAATTGTGGAGCTGGTGATCTAGAGAACTAGAGAAAAAAATAATAACCGGATCTAGATCCGAATCCTCCAGAAAACATTCACAGTTGAGTCCAAATCCAAATCGACTTTCAAGTCGTTGTCGTTTTTTTCCATTGGTGCTCGCTTCTTTTTTGTGCGGTGATAATCGTCTTGGCTTATATCTCCAAGAAACAGACGAATAAAGTGCACATAATATGGTATGGATTTGTAGAGGATCAAGTAAGCCAAACAGAAACAGAGCTAGAAAAGTAAAGTCGAAATGAACTTGGACTTTCATCTTCCCCTTTCCTTCATGTGGAAAATACAATCATTTTTCTCTGTGTAATTTTTTTCATTTCATTCGTCGCGTCTCAATTCTCAATTCTCAATCATTCAACTTGATGCACTTGTTTGCCAGCGTCAGCGTCAGCTTCGCCGTCGCCGTCACCACCATCCTCATCGTCCAGAAAGAAAATGATGAGTTTGGGATTAAAAAGAACTTGTATTTCCACTATTTGTGACTCTGACTCTGATTTTGATTCCAATTCCTATTTTGGGATTTGTGATGAGCCTTTGAAGGATTTGAATTACGTTTCGAGTGTATTTGATGTGAATGATAAAAGCAAACTTTTCCAAGCGTTCCAAGCGTTCCAACCAATTAACTTTTACCTGCACGAGGAAAACCTGCTCCTGAATTTGGATTCAAACCTGAAGCTGAATCGATATTGTGATTGTGATTGTGATTATAATTATCATTATGATTATGATCTAAAGTCATCTCTTGAGAAAGGAGTTTGAGCAGATTGCCTACAATAAAATCAGATTCAAATTGTACTGTACAAATTGTTTATTCCTCTTCAATTCCCAACTCTAAATATATAGATTCGGATTGTTCAGTCAGTCAGTGTTATTGCTATTGCTGTTCTTATTGTTCCTGCTGACAGATTCGAGGCTCAGGAAGAGGACAGAGTAAAAGTGTAAAAGTAAAAAACAAAGAGGAAGCGGAACAAGAATAATATTGAGAATATTAAGAACAAAAAGAATCCTCCTATTGTTTTTCATGGGAAAAGGACGAGTTGTGAAAGTGAAAAGGAAATGAAAGTTTATAGTTTTTCATCTCTCCTCCTTCTGTCGTCAGCTCCAGTTTCAGCTTGAGCATTCAGCATTTCATTGAAAATTGAAATGATGGTCAATTGTGTTTATAGTGTCTAATGCTCAAACTTTTCCCCATTAAGATTTCCTTTATTATAATTTCATGACTACATTGACCTAGATTAAAAAGGATTATTATTATTATTATTATTATATTAATTCTGTACTCCAGAAATTGGAAATTCAATCCATTTAATTTTCAGCTCAACTCTCAGTTATGAAATAGAATATAATTAATATTGGAGAGAAGAAGCTATGACGTGTATGAAATCAACTTTGTGTGCAAAATACAAATTCAAGTCCAAGTCCAAGTTGTGTCATCAGCTCTCCAATTCATATTCGTATTCTAATTTCCAGTCTTCTCTCTTTTCAAACAGTGCACAGAGTGTGTGGATGGGCAAGATATCATAAAATTAATTGAATTTGTCATTTTTCAGAAAATGTTATTGGACAACCAAACTTGTTGATAATAAAAAACAGGAGGACAGAGTCACGCCAAAATCAAAATCAAAATCACTAGAAACTACAAACTACAGACTACAGACTACAGAAACAACGCTTTTCTTTTATTAGAAAATACACGCAGTTTATCTCAAAGCTCAAAGGAATCGACTATCAACTATCAACGCGTCGGTCACTGCTACGGTTGTTTGCTAATTCAATAGTCCATAGTCAATATTCTATATTCTATATTCAATCAACTATTGCCAAACGGAACACTCGTAGTTTTCTACAGCGTGCAGAAATTATTCTTTAAATTCTATGGTATTTGTAGGAGAAAGTGTAGTGCTAAAAAAGGGCTAATTCTGCTCTCTGGGATTAAAAATTGAAATTGAAAATCAAAATACATGTTACTTTACAACCTTGAGTTGCACACGTCACACGTTCTGAGCTTTGAGCTTCGAGCTTTGAGCTCCGAATTTTGAGTTTGGAGTTTTGAGGTTGGAGGGAAATTATGGTGAATGGTGAATTATTAATAGCGAAATACATAAATAAATAAATAAACAAGCTCAGCGAACCTGGAAACCCTGGAGAACTACTCAAGTATTGATGGTAAATTACTCTACTGCAGACGCTGACTGCAGCTACAGCGTGACTTGAACAACTCCAATTGCAAAATATGTGTGCAATCCTCCGTTTTCTACTCGTTTTCATGTTGAGTACAGAAAAGTAGAGAAGCAAGCGGAGAACTGACACTACAAGCTACACACCTCAGTTGTGTATTGTGTAACAAGGCTGGATTTTGTGTACTTTATACATTACAAACACGGAGCATCGAGCATCGAGCATCGAGACAAAGGTCATTTGGTGCCCTACTCTTTTGCTTCACCAGCTCTCCACTCTCGACTATCAACATTGATATCAAAAGCGACATCGACATCAAAAACGTGTAGAGAATTCTAAAAAAAAGAAAGATATTTTGAGCCCCTTATTCCTTGTTCATCCTCTCGTCATACAGCAACCCAGCAACCAAGCAACTACACTCTGTATCTACAAAGCATTGTTGTTGTTGTGGATACTCGATACACGAGGTGGATACTTATTGTTGAAGAAGGGAGATAAAATCAGTGTGAAAAAATGAAATGTGACCAAATTGTGAAAGTGATGGAGTGTTTCAAGAATTTTAAGTGGATTTTCCTCCTCATTGTGCTCACGGACAGTGGTGAGTAATTTTTTGGGATTTTTTGAGACGAGGGGGAGAAAACATCTCCAGAGGATTGGGGATTTTCTCTCACTCATCTATAATATTTTATACATGTCTGATGCATCATATTTTTCATACTTTGGTTTTTCATACGTTGGCCCATATATCTGTAGCATAGGCATTCGCTGCATTAAGCACAAAACATATGTCTTCATATTCAATACATTCCACTTTCTACTTTCTACCACATCGTACTGGCTTGATATGTATAGGATGTTTGAATTAGTGAACTGGTTCATTTTTTCTTTATCTGTACCGTATTTTCTCTTCTTTCAGTCGAATCTTAAATACATGTGGTTTTTGTTTGGTGGGGTAGAGCAGATTTTTGATTCCGTCTATGGTTTAATCGATGTGATTTGAACTGTGAGTTTTGGGCTGTGGATTGTGACATTCACCTTTTCATTCCATTAATTTTTCATCAAACTTTTCAACAGGGATGGTGACAGATAATTGATGAGTGAGCAGTCAGGGCTGTTTACTCTTTTTTAAGCTACCAATGGATATGAATGGGAATTTTGTACTTTGTACTTTATGCTTTCTACTTTTTGTCTGCCTCTAATGATCTGTCTGTCAAAAGTAAATATGGGGATTTTTCCAAAGTAATTACAATTTACTTTGACGGCTGACGAGAGACGAAACATAAACTAAATGCCATCGTCAAAAGGAACAAAACACAAAGCACAAAACAGAAAACACACGAAGCAAAACAGAAAACACAAAGTAGATAACAAAACATACACGAGCTGGATTTTACACACAATAGAATACACACATGATGCATCAATCCACCGTTTACCAGTTACCATTCACGGCTTACCGCTTAAACATTTACAGTCACATGTCTACATGTTTACGTACCACCTACATATTTACCAGTGTTGTATTGTAATCTGATTAAATGTAATCTAGATTACTAGATTACAGATTACAGATTAAATCTGTAATC
>JAQGBH010002662.1:0-23233 GCA_034698265.1 Sminthurinus aureus
GCAAGTGTACAACTGTGATTTTGTTCCTTCGTGCAAGAATACAAGAGCCGTTTTGTTCACTACTGCTAGTGTACAACTAGCGTTTTGTTCACTCTTTGCAGATCTCGCACGGTTTGTAATTGACATTGGCCATTTTTTGTTTTGTTTCTCCCCAGTTCTGACTTGTGACCATTTTCAATTTCGAATTTCCAAGACAAATTTTCAAATTTTGTCTCGAAAATTTTCCACTCTTTTTGATTGTGTAAAAATAGGAAAGAAGGAGCGGGGAAAATGGGAAAAAAGGTGAGTAACAAAGCACGCCACTAAATTCAATCTTACTTGATGTAAAATGTACACAATTCTGTGTGGATTTGCGCATTGTCTCGTTTTGACTTGCAGAATTTGGATGATCATCGAGATGGAGGGGGTCAAAGTTCATCCTCATCTTTAGTAATAAGACGGTCACTAAGGTCAAATACCGGAACAGTCAATGTCAATGTCAATGCAAATCAAGTTCAAGATGCTGCAAAGAAGAAGCCAAAGAACATGAGCACAGAAGGTTCATCCACTTCTCAGGACAAAGGTCGAGGTCAAGGTCAAGGGTCAGAGGTCAAAGAAGCAGCCTCGTTGAATACTTTTCCTCCAGAGGTAAAACTAATAAAATAACTGGAATGAAATTCTCGGATTTCCGAATTGTGACTTTTGACTTGTGGCAATAAAATATTTATCACGCATATAAAAATTCTTATTCATTTTTGATCTGTTGTTTTTTAGATGTTGATGGAAGTTCTGAAATGTGTGGACACTACCAGTCTTTTTGACTGCCGTCTGTCTCGTCAACCGAAATTTTAGTGCCATTTCAAGTGGAATTTTGTGCACAAGGTCTGACGCTGCTGTCCTATTCAGTTCGAATAAAGGTCAAAAAGTTGTGTCCATAACTTGCCGTCGACGAGACCGGGAACTAAAACGGCCTCAAAGATTTTTTCAAGTGCATGAAAAAATCCAAAAATTGCCCTTATTCTCGTTTTTCTTTTGCCATTCATCACCTCTCTTTTTTTGACCACAAAGATTGGATTACATTTCTACGGGATTTCGCCCCACCAAATCCAAATCAACATCAAAATCAACATCAAAATCAGAACGAGACAATCAAAATCAAATGTTTGAATCTGGGCTTTTTCGTAAACGACTTGAGTACTTTCCGGAAAAAAGTGAGGGATTTACTCGTGAATAAAATTCCACATCTGGAGGAATTCGGCTTTCATATCTTCTCAAGAGATCCCCCGCTGAACCTCACATTGTTTTCTTTTTCACCCTGCGCATTTGCAAAAGCAGAAATGGAGAGAAATGGAGTTGACATTCCAGTTCCGATTCCGGCCCAACTCCCGCATTTAAAAGTACTACGAACCAACGGACCCATGTTTTCGGATTTTCCCGGGGTTGTTGGTGATATTTTGAATGCTGCGGTCAATTTGAAGAGTATTGGTGGAATCAGTCGCGGTTTTTGTTCCAAAAGGATAGTTGGAATTGAGAGCTTTCAGTTTCTGCACTCGGTGGGAAAACTACACTTGTTAGAAAGTGCTGACATCAAAGTGGATCAAGAATTTCTCTCTGCCCTGAAAATATCAGATTCAGATTCAGATTCAGATTTCTCCAGTGCATTTAAATTGAAGGATCTAAAACTGGAAGCTGCGGGTGATCCCACTTGTTTTGCTGATGCTACACAGTTTATTTCCAGTCTTTTGGAATCCTGCAAAGACACTCTGAGAAAGTTGTAGCTGGGACCACTCGGATTTTTCCCGGGGCTTCAACTTACAAAATTCCAAAATGTCACCGTTTTGACCTTGATTCAGCCAACGGAGGCCGAAGAGTCCAATATTAATTCTTCATATTATAATGACGAGCCGAATGCGCAAGTGTTGGATCTTTCTGCACAACCTTTTTTCCCTCCAGATACAAGAACCAGGGAAATTTTTCCAGCTGTAGTTGATTTGGGTACGGTTTTGTTGACACTGTATTTTGTATTTTCTTTTTTGAACTGCATTCCGTTTTAAATTTTGCTCCTGTTTTAGGAAGCCAAGCCGAGCATTTTTGATTGCACTTTTTATTTGGTTTGTTCCCATTTTCCAATTTTTCCATTTTTCTCATCAGATTTCCGAGTGGCAGACTGTTCCGCTGCTTTTCCTCAGGAAGATTCCATTCCTCGTCTGCCGAATGTCAGGAGTCTGGGGTTTTTCAACAGGGAATTTGAGGAAAATTGCATCAGTACTTTGGCCCTGTTGTGTCCAAACCTGGAACACTTGTGGATCAAAAATGACTTGAGCTGCTTGAACATCCCAGATTTGGACTTTTTGGTCATCGGTCGAGCCATTTGGACTCACATGCAGACACTCGTGACGTTAGAAGTTGATTTTAAAGCAGATTCATCCAAACATGCGTTTCCTAAACTCGACTCTCTTTTTACTGGGATTTCTCCGGAAAATTGTCGACGGCTTAGACAGTGGAAAGAAGCTGGCAAACCGCGGAGGCGAAAAAATAATAATAATATTTATGGGAGACGTAAAAGGAATATTGTTCCAAAATCCGAGCCAACAGCAGAAAGAGTACATGCGTCCATTTTGGACATGAAAGGTAGAGAGTTTAATTTACTAGTTGTGTCTTGTGTCTTACCAAAAATTGCATCAAATTCTTTAGTTTTTGGTAAAAATCAAAGTTTAATGAATAACTTTGAAAAAGCTATCAATCGATAGAGAATTTGATGCTGATTATTGGTTACAAATAAACCGTGTGCCTAACTTGGATATTTTTTGAGAAAAATGAGTTTTTGTGTGAAAACGGACAGTTGAAATTGAATAAAAATTTCAAACGGCGTCAGAACACAGCAAAAACTTCCGATCTTTGATGACCCCTAGAGGTCACAGATCAACATCCCCCGAGAAGTTGTAATAGAAAAGTTGTTAGGGGTGGTCTGCAGTACCTCTGTGCAAAATTTGAGCCCAATCCATCGGGGGGCACTTTTCCTATTTAATGCCTGCGGGGTCCTTTGTTATGAGTTTTGTCAAGAAAGACAGGTGTAAATTTTGGTACAGATAAATTTATTTATGATTTATGATGAATGAAAAAATTATCAGGGGAAAAAGAATACTTGTACAAAATAAAAGATCAAAGTTGGACTAAAATCAAACTTTAAACTTGATTAAACTGATTGCTGAGCGCAATTAAATTTCATGTTTTGTGTTTCTTGGTCCTAGAATTTCTCATGTGCTCATAATATTGTTTTGACTTAATGCCATACATTAAAACTGAAAATCCATAAAAAGTTGGACTGGGCTCAATTCTCAATAATCTTGAACTCAACTGGTTTTTACATGGATAAAATTGCAGTTGAATTCTGAATTTGGTACTCCTTTTTTCCGTTCGTGGTTGCACTTTGATCGAGAGTCGAGAGTCGAGAGTCGAGAGTCGAGAGGAAAATGCAGACGCTGATTTGACATTTGACTATTCGTAATTGGTACGTCGGTCAAAGGTCAAAGTCATTAAATATTAATACCGGCGTCACAATCTGACATCGTAAAATGTGTAAGATTGAAAAGAAATTTGAGATACAAAGCAGAAAGTAATAAAACAAACGCTCATTCCCATTGGAAAATTTCCATCAACATTTTATTCCGAATTCGAAATGGTGCTGACGGAGCAAAACTGATTAAATTACACAGCCGACGAAATTCTCATTAGCTGACAAAAATACCGTACAAAAGAACATGAGTTAAACACAGATAAGATTGAAGAAGAAGGCCAATCCATTCAGCATTCATCACATAGTCTGGCCGAAAGGAGTCTGGAAGTTGGATCCATTTTATGACTCTTTTCCTCTCCACTTGCCTTTTTTCCTCCTACTTTGTAGATTGTGGATATTCCACCGCTTCTCTTCTCCTTCTATGTTCTACTCATTTAGATTTTTGGTTGAGATTCCACCGATTTTAAAACTCTGGAAATAAGAACAGTGCTCTTTTGTTTCAAGTTTAGGGTTTAGAACACAACCTACAATTTTTGTGTTCCCTTGAATTTTTCTAAAGGCGTCTGTGTCAGTTTTTGTTGGTGTGTAAATATTTTAAGCCAAGGGTGCACAGTGCAAAAGACAAAGGCTTATTTATTAAAATAATCAGAGTTCTTGGAATTCTTTGTGACTCGTTCACTTGAGGCTGCAGACTTGAGGCCATTCCTCATTTATTCTTTTATTTGTGTCAAGAAAAAAGGTGCATTTTGTATTTCAGACAAGACAATATGTTTTGATTGTGTACACACTACACACAGGCACTAAACAATAAACTAATTCTTTTATAGCAACAAGTTTTGTCCATTCAACTTTCAACATTCAACACGGAAAATAAACCAAATCTAAAATCACAAATAAATACAAAAAGACCACAACAAGACGTGTGGAATTGCCATTGGCATTTTTTCACTTTTGAATTGTGACCATTTTTAAGTCGGAATTTTCTAGCTTCAAAGTTTTTTGGGCATTTTCCACTCTTTGACTGTGTCAAAATGGGAAAGAAAGAGCGGGAGAAAATGGGGAAAAAGGTGAGTAGGACATGACACCTTCAATTAAATTGAAAATTGAATGTCAAATGTAAACGATTCTGTTGATTTATTCTTTAGTTACGAAATCCTATAGCAACAAATTAGAGTAACTGAATTGCCTCGTGCAAGAACATCCAACGCCGAAAAAAATACCATAGAGACAAAACGGCGTTGGATGTTCTTCCACGAGGCAATTCAACTAATGTCTGTGTTTGCTTGCGCGTTCAAAAACGTTCTTGTCAACTATTCAGCCAAATATCAACATTTTTGGACGGGATAAAAAAGAATTAGTAAATTTAGGCTACAAGCAACAACTTTTACTTTGGATGTACCCCAATCAAACTCATACTTTTCTCACAAAATCAAATAATAATCAAGTTTGTTCACAAAATGGCAAAAATGGAAAATCATATATTGTGACTGACCCAGAAATGTTAAAAACTTGATTTTCAGCACAAAAATACTTTGACCCACTCCCCGCCATATGAAATAATAGAATTTGAAAATTTCCAATATTTGTGGATTCCGAACCGTTTTGTGGGCTTTAATAATTTGCTGAGCATTCTTCCTGGTCTTAAATTTTTTTGATGTTTTGAGAAAAAGTCTTTTTGTCCCATATACAAAGTAATCTTGGTCTCGAGCAGGACACTTTTATAGTTTGGATGTGCTAAGTAAAAGCCTTTTATTTTATGTGAATTTAAAATTAGCCAATTTTATTAAATTTTGATTGTGTTCATGTGACTACTCAAAAGGATTCTCTTGGCCTACTGAGTCTCAATTTAGAGGAGATTTATAATATTTCCAGCTTTATTGCCTAATATTTTTACCCATAGTAAAAACGGTTTATTCCTCTTTGAAATATTTGTTGACAATTGATCCAAATGACATTAGTCTCGCATGGCAACGAAACAGAAAAGGCCAAATACGTTGGCTTACAAAATGAGTAAACAGAAGCTGGTAAAATTTCACAAAGTCTCTCAAAAATTCGTTGCGGAGGAGGGAAAAAGGGTTGAAATCGTAACTAAAGAGATCTGTGATTTTTTTCACATTACTTGTCTCTTTTGTGTTTTGTGTGCATTTGAGATTGATACAAATTTTCTAGAGTTTCACTTGAACTCAACTGTTTTCTTATTTCGAGTCTCGAGTCTCAAATCTGAAATCCGGAATAAATTCATGACCCGGCTTTTCAACTCTCATCCCTTTTCTCCTACAGATCACAGTTTTAATTCAAAACGGAAACTTTGTACCGAATTCAAAATTTGATGCTTGCAAACTTTTAAAATGGTTTATTGCTCAAACGTGGATCGTGAACGAAGTTTTGAATACAACTTGGAGTCTGAATCTGCTGCATAAAGTCGGTCGTGAGCCGGTAAAAAATCCAAACGGCGTTCAATTCTTTCACGAATTAAACATTTGCAAACGCAATTTATGTTTCATTCAAAATGAAATCCGCAGTGTTGTCGTGTCGGCAATTTCATCATGTTAAACAAAAAGCATAAACAAGAATGATTAAGTTGGATGTGCAGTGTGCACACGAAAACAAGAAACCTCGGATCTGATCCGCGAGTTCGGCATAGCCGAATTTTAATTTTGGAATTCAAAATTCAAAAACAATTTTCTGTGTCTGTGTTTGACAGTTTAAATCCGTTGATTTGAAATTTGTCAATAATTGTTGCTCCTGAGGAATTTTACCAACAACATGATCCATTTCACGGTTCGCAGTTCAGAGTTCAATGTAAAGTTTTCGTATTCTTCTGACGCTCATCAATTTAACTACTGTTTCTTGTAACAAACGCTGCCTCGAAGTTGCGTTTCCTGTCTCACGAAATCCCAATCCTGAAATATTTTTTTATCAGGATTGGGATTTAAAAACGCATTTAGAAAATGCAAAACCGCACCCCTCCGCTGCTTACAGACAAAAATATCTGAAGGAACTGCATTTTTCAGGGGTACATTTACGTTAGTTGTACCCCCAGGTCTTTTTCTGGGGGGGTACAATGAAATTATCCCGTGTACCCCCTGTTCCGCGGTGCATGGCCGTAAAATATGGACCATGAACTTAATAGTAAACCGACCACTCCGACCGTTTTGTAGCCACTACTTTTCCGACCACCGACCACCAAATTTCGGGATTGTTAAGCTCAGCCAAAACTTGAAACTGAAATTATATGAATTGCGATTAAACAAGCTAAATATTTTACAGACCATTTAAAATTTAGATATGCTGCTTTTTGGATGTTACACATTTCTGCAATTCAAATACTTTAAACAGCATTAGATGTTTTCTAACTTTATGATCATGACTACTGTAGATCAGTTTTTTCAAGCGGCGTCCAAATCTGCCATTTTTCGAAAAATAAACGTGATGTTTACGCACTTCCCTACAGAATCTGCATCATTTTATTCGTGTGTAGTTTTGTTTCCTTTTGTCTGAAATTCTGAAACTGACAATTGATTTTCCCGGACGAAAGAGCGTTGAGAACAAATCAAGAAATCAAGCGCAAATTGACAATGGCGAATGGTCAAAATGAAATTCAATGAGGTGAAGACGGTGTCCAAATTTTGCACACGACAAAAATATGGTCACCAAATTCAAGTGTGTGAGGGGAAAATGGAGGTTTTGGTTCAGATAACAACTTTTTTTTGGAGAGAAGTGACTGCCCCTGAATTTGGAGTTTTGGGTAGGGTTCAGTTTGAGATTGCTTTTGAGATTGGATTGATATTGTGTTTTGTTTGAGATTACTTTGAGAGTCTCAAATAGTTTTGAGATTGCATTTCTATGGCACACGTATATTTTATATTAAAATCTTTTTAAAATAATGCAAAATTAAAATTCTGGGTTCAAAATTTTTTGATTCAAGCACCTGTAAAAGAGCCAAAATTGCTTAACATATTTATTACACACTGTCTCTCGCAAAAAACAAAAAACGAAATAAGAACGAAAGGCAGCCATCTTACACAAAACATTATGAAGTAAAAAAAAATACCCCAATTATAAATTAGCTAAATTATAAAGTAGTTTAAATCTTTAATTTAAGATTTCGGAATAATGATCGAAGAAAACAAAGTGAATCGATAGTCTCATCGTTCAATCGGGATCGGATTTTCGTAACGATATGAGCAGATGAAGAAAATGCTCTTTCCGATTCGACTGAGTGAGCTCGAACAGTTTTTAACATATTATAGAGTCGAGTGAGATTAGGTCCGCGATTATGATTGTCCTCGAATACTTTCATTTCCTTCGCAATGATGTTTTTCAAATCCAAAGATTTTTTGGTACTTTTCTTCGTCGGGACGTCACTTGCAGAAACCACTGCCTATAAAATATTTATATATTTTATGACATGCTCATAATAAAAATAATAATTGAAAAAAAAAATCTCAACACTCATTGCTAAAAATGTGCCTTTTTGAGTAACTCCTGAAATGACAGTTTTTGAAGACGTGGTTGTTTAGATGCTGAGGGACCATCATCAGTCATATCTTCAGTTGCTGGAGTGAGTGGCCGTGTTGTAGGAGGAACGATAGCGCCAACTCGATTTAACAGTTTTAGCATATGATTCACAAGAGTGGCCCGGCTAGGAATGGCAAAAATTGATCTTGTGTCTGTCTGGGTCTCATATTCTTGGCTATCATCATTTAAAAATGAAAATGTACACATATCGTCGTTCATCTCCGTCTCTCCAAAGTCTCCACTTTCGGCTGTTTTAGAGATACAATTTTAAATATGTATATCGACTATACATATTTTTGTCAACTTGAGACTTGAGACTTTTCAGAATAAGATTAGAAGCTATGTAGTATGAATACCTATTTCTATTTCGTTGTCAGCATCAGTTAGCAGACCTGTGTGTAAATACCACAATAAAGCTGCATTTATGGTCCATCTTTGGTTTATCCTGACTCTCAGTCGCTCTGTAAATCTTTTTGCAAAGGCATTGTTTTGACTCTCGAGTTGACAAAAGAGTAGTTTCAGTACAGAGCGAGCTTCTAAAAGGCCTATATTTCGACCAGAAAGTGTCTGTACAAAATAATAATAATTAACCGCTAATTAATAAGCATGTATAAATGAATGGGTCAACGATTCATAATTTATAATATTATAATAATTTGTACAACAATGTACAGTTTGGAGTTTGAATTTTGGATTTTTTTGTACCTCCACCGCTTCGGCCACCAGTTTGAGTGTCTTGAGAAGACTATAAACAATGAATTTTTCGGATTCATCCATTGAGATGTTAACTTCTACATCAATCATAGCTTTTCCAACAGATGATCTAATGAGCCAATAACGATCAAGCATTTTTAGAAGGCTTGACCATCGAGTCTGTACGTCCAGTTCCATCTGGAGTTCCTTTCCAAATGTCTCCACATTATATTTTTGCAAAATTTTATTTTTTGTTGGTGAGCGACGAAACAAGCACGAAATTTTTCGAACCTTTTTCACCACCGCGTCAATACTTTCATTCTGGAAATCTACTACAATTTCATTCCTTTCTACTTCTAGACCTTCATCATTATTATCAACATTTTCACAGTCATCCGCATTTTCCAAAGGAATAATTATTTCCTCCTCCGATTCCTCCTCCTCCTCCTCATTTTCATTTGTCCTCATTTTCGATTCTTTTTTGTATAAAACATCAATGATGGCAAGTTGAATACCATGAAGAATGCACAGTTGTTGCTCAACCGGGGCATCTTTCCCAATTTTTTTCATAACTGATGCCCCATCTGTGGTCATACATACTACATGTTTCACCTTGTCAATTTTGTACTCCTCTAATCGGTCTGATACTAATTTCCAAATAGCGGCCGCGTCACCTTTGACCTCTATTTTGACGAGACCTAAATTCCAAAGTTGAGTTTCCTCACCAAATACTGATATATTAATATACCTCTTGTTTGCAACACTGGTCCACTCATCGAAGTCGATGCTACAAAATTTTCCTGCTTGGACGTGTGATAAAATTTCCTATTGATTTAAAATCCACACAAAATATATTTTACTATACGGAAATTTCAATTTTTTTCCTGGATTTGAATTTTGAAGGAGGAAAGGAAGCTGTAAAGTAGTTAATTACTAATGCGTGAAAAAACCTGTTTGACTATGTCTTGAACTTTTTCGCAATAATCCATTACATAATCACGAATTGTAGTGTCAGATTCAGGTAGTCTAATATTGCATTGTATTTTTTCTAAACGTGCTTCTATTGCCAGACGAAGATCCACAGAACTTTTGAATTTTTGGAAAGGAATCCCGTCTAACGAGGTCATTCGACCGAGCATTGAATGAAGTGGAAATTGTTGGTCTAGACAAAAATATGTTGTTGGCAAATCCGGCAAAACTGGAACATTTAAAGTAGATGGCCAAAGTTAATGAACCATGAACATTTATTTATTTTTTATATTGTATTGCCTTTATTGTAATGAAATACGCATTAATTTTTTATTAAAATATTTAATAAATATTTAGTATTTTACTGGCAACCGAAGCGGTTGTCTTCTTCTTTGGCTGCTGAATAATGCCATGAAAAGCTTTTGCATGTACATGTAACCCAGTTGTATTTCCTTTTGTCGTTTTTATGTACCCAACACTATCAGAAGTTTCTGGGTTACAACGTTTACATTTCATCTTTTGCATTTCTGTTATCCATTCATATATTTCTTTAATATTAGCGACAACTTCTGGAGTTCTGGTTGACACTGACATTTTATTCCTTTTTGTGTCCAAAGACAAGAGCTACTACAACTTAATATTATGTAGCACTACAAAGAATTTCCACATGTCATGCTCCGGAGTATGCAAACTTTATAGTTTTAGTTTTAAAGTTATGAATTGTGAATAAAATAATTCAAATCTCAATTGAATCTCAAATTTGGCGAGATTTCGAGATTGAGATTTTGAAATTGTTGATATCAATAAACAAAGTAATCTCAAACAGTTGCTATTGAGACAATCTCATCTCGCTGACCCCTAGTTTTGGGTTCTGTACTCATGGAACACGAGTTGGAATCATGAACAACGTCTAAATTATTACAGAGGAATTCTTTGTGCACACATTTTGTGGAAACTGAAACATCTCTACCAATGATGAGGCTTTTACTGTTATAAATAATTTAAACGGCATCAGTCCTTTACCAAAATTTCCCTTTAAAACTCTGGCGTTTCTTGTCTTTTTCTCATTTCCCCACAAAGTGCCTCAACGACGAATTCATGTTCAAAGAATGTGTTTCCAATTTTATCAGTCACAAAACTGCAGAACAAACTCAAAAGGACGCTTTCATTCGTAAAATAAACCACAAACTACAAAAATCATTTATGGGAAACTCTAACGCCGTTTAATAAAATTCAACATCTCAAAGCACGTATTTAAGTATAGATCATGTATTTCTCTAACATTATTCGACTAAATTCACTCACACAGATTTCAAATTGCGGCATTTGCACCACTTTTCTGCTTTCAGCAGTCTAGTCGCAAGCTTTATATTTATGGACTTTGAATTCGTTGCGATAGAAATTTACATCCAAGTTTTGCATATTGTTTTAAATGCCAGGACCCTTTTGCCAGATAAAATGATGTACTTTTTGACAAAAAGTTATCAAATTTTTATGAAAAAATAGTAAATTTTTCGTGTTGTGCAGTTGATAGAAAATGGGTGACAGTTCAATATGAAAGGTAGATATACACAGTACTTAATTATGTATTAGAATTTTGTGACAAATGAAAATTCGTTGAGGCATACATGGAAGAATCTTGAAGATACAGAAATTCATAATCAAGGAACATAATTTTATGTCCTTGTGTGATTTTTCAAAAAGATTGCATATTTTTTGGTACATAAAATTATGTCTTTTATCTCCTCGGCAACAAATTTATGACTATATTTTCAAAGTCCATAAAAACAAAGCTTGCGACCAGACTGTTCAACAAAATGGTACTCATTTAACTCTGTTGACACCACCCGCACAAAAATTAAAACACAAAACGCTGACTTTTAATTTGCTCATTTGTTTTACCAGAAAACTCCACAAGTTGTGAACCATGCAGAATTCATCATACACCTTGTTGCTGTAGGTAAATTTGATCTACACACGACACACTCAATTTTATACGGACAATTGACTCAAAAGTGGAACCTTTGTACTTTTATGTTGACAGTTACTTAACAAATACTGGTTGATAATTCTTTCGTTTTCTGCACTCGCGACTTTTCTTTTTGCATTTCAGATCCACTCGCAAGCACTTGAATTGTGAATCTGGAATCAAGACGAATTTCTCATTTTAAGTGGATTTGAAGCTTGAGACTTTTCAATTTGGAAACGCTTTGAGAAGAGACGAGCAAATCTGACACGATCTCCCAAAAATCACTACAATAGAATCTTTTTATCTGATCTCGTTTTCTGTTGTGTATTTGAGAGTTGTACACATTTTGCAGTGTCACTTGAACTCAACTGTGTTCTTGTCTCGAGTCTCAAAACTTGAATCTGGAACAGATTTATGGCTGAACGTTTCCTCGTTTAGACTCTTATCCTTTTTCATGATTCAGAGTTTTCAGATCGCAGATTCCATGCAGAATGGAAAACGGTAAAGATGGAAAAACCAAAAAGATGGAAAAGTTCATGAATTTTTGCCACAAAGAGTTAGAACAAAATCCTCAAAGGATCAGTGAAAACTGTTTGTTTTCAGCCCATTTGTAATTTATTTGAGCAACTCAACTTTGTTTCTTGTACTTTGTAAAACGCAACGCGATTAGGAATTTGATTGAAATTGTACAAAAGGTTAAAACTTCAAAACTCGATTTGTGAAAGTCATTTTTGTTCTGGTTTGAATTTTCCTTTTCAAAGCTCATGAAATGGTCCAAACAATTCATGTCTTTTGGGCATTTTACAATTTTAATGCGATTCAAATTCCACTTCGGCTCGACAGTCGATTCCACGAAGTGACAAAATGTTTTATCCTTTATCCATGTTTCAAATATCAATTCTCATGTTCAGGTTCAAAACATAGATGAAGCAAAAATCAAACCCAAAATTAAATTCACATGAGTGGTAGGAATTTCGTAGTTTCTGTTAATCAATGCTTAATGGAGAAAATGGTTCTTCCAAACCAAGTCGGTTGTGAGTCACTAAAAAATCCAAACGGCGTTCAATTTACTCAAACTTAAACATTTTAATAGAATTTCGGGAGTTTCAGCCTCGCATTATTTGTTCGTATTTTCATCACTAAAATTGCAATGAAGTATGCAGTTTTTTTTCAATATGTACAGAACACAACTACGATTTCATGAGACAGGATAAAAACGAAAAATGGGGAAAAGATTAAGATAAAAAGTAAAACCTCCGATCGGCCACGCAAAAACTACGAAGCAAAATTTTAGATTCGAAATTCCAAAACAATTTGTCCATATTTGACAGTTTAAATCTATTTATTTAAAACATTTTAATGATTTTTCCTCCAGGGAAAACTAATGCCTATGTCAATCAGTTGACGCTTCAAAAGTGAAATTGGCGTTGACAATGGACAATCTAAATCGGAATTATTTTTTATTTTTGTCATTGTGAGTGATTGAGAAAGGCACAGAGAGCAGTGGGAACAAGTGTTTGAAATTATCTGGTTTTTGTTCTGTTCCGTGGAATTTGTACTTGGTCATTTGAACAGAAGAATCACTTTTGAAAAATGCAACGCATGTAAAGTAATCAAATTAAATACAAAGCGTTTCATCTGCTCAAAATTCAGAAGGGATCACAGGAAAAGCTGAAATGTTTTGAATGCGTAAAGTAAATAAAGAACAAAGTTCCAGAGTAAAAACGTTTGCAATACTTTCTATGGAAAATTCAAATCCAGCTCCAAGTCAATTTAAGTCGGTTCAATTGAGTCCATTGATCGTGAAGTGTGAATCATGAGCCAAAACAAGGAAAACGAAAACCCAGGAAAAATGAACAACAAAGAGAATGTTTACATGCAATAAAATTTTGAAAATATGTCAAACTTCAAAGCTCAAGACTCAAGATATTCAGGATGGAAAACAATACTAAACAAAAGCTCTTCTTCAGAGCACCTTCTTGTATCAGAAATCCCAGTTGACTTTCCTCAAGAAAAAACGGCGTTGAAATTCTACAACATGATTTCAGATAAAAATACACACGAATAACTCGTTTCTCACAAGCACAATTTCTGCTCTTTTTCTGTGTGTGTGTAGATTTTTACTCAAGTTGATGTTGATATTTAAAATATTCAAAATCCAAACCAGTTTATGTGTGCTGTGAAGAATCGGTCGATCGTTAGGACTCAGAATTTAAATTGTGGTTACAATAAAAATTGGATTAAAACATGGCCGCAGTCCTCATTTGAGTTTCTCTTTTCCCTTTTCAGAGTGGAGGAGCACATGGAAAAACAGATGGAATTGAGAACTGTCTTCAACCAATGTTTTTGTCTCATCTTCTCTCATGTTCGTTTTCTCTTTGTGAGAAAGGGGAATGTGCGGATTGCGGAGAAGAAAGTTGAATCAACATCAAAGTCTGGGTTAAAATGATTTGTAGTACTTGGACGCCGGTTGTTTTTTCCCTTGTTCTAGAAACTTCTCTTCTAATGTAGATCAATTTTCTCAGAGGCCTTGTAGTCATAAATCTACGTTATTGCATTCGTACATTTAGTTTTATATTTATTTCACTTCATTTTGACATAGACGAAGGAGTGAATGAGTTGAATACACAATTCTATTGTTCCAATTTTTCACCGGATTTTGAGATGGACTAGATGAAGAAATTGGCAATAATAAGGAGTAAATAAAATGTCCGTCGCTTTTGTCTTTGTCTTTGCAATTCTTGCACTAAAATTTCATCGAATTTTACTTTTTGCTCACTGTTGACAATATTTTCTCTCTTCTTTGCCCCTTACGTTTGCGTGTCAGCTGTCGCTTATTGTTATTGTCCTTGTCTTTCAGATGACAAGAAAAGGCGAGGAACAACATCAAATTTTGCACTTGAAGAGTGCACAGTAAATACGCCAAGCTCCTTCGGACACTTTTGTGGTGATGAGAAATTGATTATGATTTTGCATGTGACAGGCAAAGTCTGTTCAGATGCAGTTTTAAAGTTTGATACAAGTTCCAGTTGAAAATGTTGCGGTAGTTTTAGCATTCGAGCTAATTGACTTTGCGATATCTGGATATTCACGCCGCTAATTTGTTTGCTTGTTTCTTTCTCTCTCCGATTATTTCCAACTCGTGTCTCTGCACAAAGACCAATAAATTGTGTACAATAATGTGAAACTGCATCCAGATTCAAGATTTCGATTGCACGTGAGCCGGCAAAAACTCCAAACGGCGTTCAATTCTTTCAGAATTTAAACACTTGAAAAGGCAATTTGTATTTCATTTAATACCGCATTTTTCCGAATGTTTCCCCTGGGGAATTATTTGAAGACTTTCTTGGGTACTGGGGAATTATTTGAGGCTGGGGAATAAATAGAAACCTTTGCGTATGCAGAGGATAAAGAGTGCGACGTATGTACACACACACGCGAAAAGTGAAAGGGACTTCTCATTCTACTTTGAATGCAAGTAGTTGCACATGGGGAATTATTTGAATCATTTTGACAGTACTGGGGAATTATTAGAGGCTGGGGAATTAATTGAACGTGGAGAAACATTCGGAAAAATACGGTAACTACGAAAATTACAATGAAATACAGTTTTGTCGTTTCATCAACCTTATGTTAAACAAAAAGAATGAGTCAATTGTCTGCGTTAGATGCCCTGGAAAAAGGTAAATCTTGCATCTGATCCACGAATTCGGCATAGTTAAATTTTCATTTTGGAATTCCAAATTCAAAATAAATTCTGCTAAATTGTCTCTGTTTGGCAGTTTAAATCCGGTTATTTGGAATTTGTCAATAATTGTTGCTCCTTCGGAAAATTACCAACGACATCACTCGATTTCACACCTCGCAGCTCCGAATTTCGTGTAAAGTTTTCATAGTCTTCTGATGCTCATCAATTTTATTGTTTCTTGTAATGGAAGTTGCCTCGATGCTGCTTTTACTCTCTCTTGAAATGTTCTCGTAATCTTGAAACTCAAAACAAACTGAAAAGTGAGAATCTCAAGTTTAAATTTGAGTTGTTGGATTGACTTTTAAAGATTCACTTTTGAATCAAAGTGAAAGCCAAGATTTTTAAAAGACAAACAACATGAAACTTCAAAAGACACGAAATCAGCCAGCACATTTGAAATTTACAACTTTTACTGCGTTCCAGTTTTCTGTGGATTTCATAAAATGTACAAAATGGATAAAAATGTAAAATTGAATACGTCAAGAAACAGCACAAATCACAAACCAAATTCTTGCCTGAAAACAGACGCTGTGCTAATCCAGGTTAAACTCAGTTCAATTTCGCTGAATTGGCCGATTGTGAATCATGGGCCAAAAACGAGACAGAAGAAATCAAGGAGAATACGAATATTTGAATGTATTAAAATTTAGCAACAATATCATGACATTTTATGCGTTGAAATAAAAGTCTGTTCATGTTTCATCGTCAGCTCCATTTTGTTCAGCAAGAACTAATCAATTTTACAAAATCAAGACGATCGCCGAAAGTCATCTTTGTTGCACACTGCCGTACTAACTTTAACAAAATTAAAACCGGCGTTGAACTCGTACAAAACGATAAGAGATAAAATTACACACAAATCACTCGTTTCTCATGAGCACCGTTTCTCGTCTTTTCTCAGTGCTTGCAGATTTTTACTCCTACCGACATTCAATATTTGCATCGTGTTCTGCGTTTTGTGGAGTTAACATTTACGAGTTCTACTCAAAACTCAAAGCCAAAATTGTGATAAGATAAAAAGTTTAAATTACCTTTAAATTGAAGAGGGTGAAAACTTGGGACAAAATCCATGAGATGATTCAATATTCCAACCACTTGGATCAACGGAGTTCAATCAGTTGGATTGTATTCTTATAAGCAGGTTTTTCACGACACAAAACATAGCACAACACAACACTGCAACTCGGGCTTAACACGCCTCGTTTCTAAGGTCAATCTACAAAAAAAATCAAAACAAATCATGACTAGATCAAAAAATCAGACCGAGGTTAAATTCACAGTTTGACAGTCTCGTGCACTTTGGAAATCCAGCATCCAGACAAATTGAATGCTAATTTAATATTTTTGAGTGTGATTTCAGACAAATGGAGTTTAGATTCAAACAAGTTAATGAATTATTGGTTTGCTTGCTCTTTGCTTTGCTCACAATATTGAAGTTTCTATAGACAAAGACTGTGATTTAAACCAGAATAATTTTGAGCGGCGTCGAAATATCACAGTTTTATTATTTTTCGTCTTCAGAGGATGTGAACACTCTCAACATTTTACAGTTTCGGAGCATTTCTGGAGCATCTCTCCTGTGTAAATTTATATAGGCGATGCTCCAAAAAAGAACCTTTTACGATGCTCTTTAGCGGAAATGTATACATTTTTGCACATTACTCATAAATTTAAATACTATTGTACATGCACACATTTGAAATTTTCTCCAGCTGCAAACATTTGAAAATATTTTAGCTGTCTATTTTTGTATTCACGAGACACGATATCCGAGATTAATGATTAACGACCAAATAAATCCCAAATTCAAAATGCAATCCCATAAAAATGGTACTCGGAATTTGTCATAAACATTTTATCAGCGATCCATGCAAACACTTAAAATGCACGTGGAATATGGACTCTGGAATTATTGATAAAATCTAGATAAAAATTGTAGAATAGTTTATCTAGAATCAGATGCAGATCCAGTTGTAACAAAAACAATTTTTGTGCTTGACAGGCAGTTTGAAAGGAAATAAAACTGCCCAAAAATTAGTGCGGAAATAAGAATTAATAATCGCGTTCGCGTAAAGTGGTTCATCTGCATTTTCATCTTTATCCGCATCCACATTTCTCATTTCTCAGTCAAAGCACAATGAATAATAAATGTGGATCCAGTTTCTCGGAGAATGAAAATGGATTGGAAAATTTCTCCCTTCTGCACAAACTAAACATGGTTTTGTATCTGGATTGAACAAACGTTCTTCATTTTTTCCATTTTCTCGCTTCTTCGTTTTCCAGTCTTCAACTTGCTCTTCCTTTTGTTCTCGTGCTCAACGCAAAAAAACAGCCTGAAGGTTGTGTTAAACACCCAAAATTTCACATCCTTTGAAGCATGAGACATGTTTTTACGATCTCCAGACTCCAGACTCCGGCAGCAAATGATCTCATCATCACAATCGACATGTTTTTTCTTCTTTCCCTTCCAGCTCCAGTTTTAGTGACGGGAATCACGAGCCAAGAAAAGTAACAAAACCATGCACAAAAGAGAAGAAAGCAACGAGAAAGGGGAAAAGACATGAATACTTGTTTTTTCTTGCGTGTTTTTGAGTGGTGTTTGCTGTTTGCTGGGTGTATCTAATAAATTATAAACATGTCAAAACTGAAACATTATTTTCCGAGAAAAATTAACAAGGAATTCAAAGAACCAGAATCCCTGATGCGGGCAAAGGATAGAATTAATTACATTCTGTATTATTCTCAATGTTTCAACGTAAAATTCAACAAGCCAAAATCTCCTCACTGGGAAAATAATAATGACAAAAAATTAATATTTTGGAATCATCGAATCAGTGAATCAAAGAGTGTTGATTATTTCTGTGTAGATATTTTGTTTGTATTTTGAGTTTGAAATTATTGCAGATTCAAACCTCAAGCTCAAAATTTCTGTGGAAATTGCATGTATAATTTCAACGCCGTTTGGTTTTTCCCCCGTACTTGACACGTCTCATGAGAAGCAGCTGTTTATTGCGTTTCAATTTGTAATATTTTATTAACACTTGACCGGAGCTGGCCTGCAATTTAAATTTGAAGCAGCTGAATCGATTTTTTACTCTATTCAGTGGTCAATATTCAAACAGGCATGGCTCAAATAAAACCCTTTTTCATCTCATTTCTCCTTTCCTTTGATTTCCCTCTTGTCCAAAGTCTCATTTGCACTCACATTCATCTCTTCGCTATTTACCTTGATCATTCAACCAGAAAACGCATTCAACTGTAAAATGTCTCTCATCCGGAATCCGGAATCTGGATTCCAGATCCATGATGATCATGAACTCACAACGAACGCTTTGGAAACTTAACTATCTTCACCTTTTCACTTGAGAGGTTTAATCAGATCAAGGTTTTTCGAGTCTCAATTTGAAACTCTTGAGATTTGAGGTTGATGCTGACAATACTTTTGACGTCAGATATGAATTTGACATGGATAATGGATAATTCAATTTAGTTTTCCACTTGGACTCATGACTGAAACTTGAAGTTTGATGTGGAAAGGGAAAACTCCAGGCAATTCCAAATTCCAGTGTCCATTGTCAAGCTCACCCAAGAACATAAGGAAAACAGAAGAGAATACAAAATGAAGAAAAGCCTCCGGTTTCACTGTTTTTTCTGGGTTTTAGATTTTGAACATTTCCATTTCCAACTAACACAAGCACTAATAACTATTTAACAGAAACACAAAGAGGTTTCAGCATTCAGGACTCAGATTTCAAGGTCAAATGGGGAAATAAAAGAGGAAACGATTTATAAAATCCACTTGTATAATTTAGAATCTCCAATGAAAATCAGTATCAAAATCAAAATCTGAACCATTACAATTCTGAGCTGAATTGAGACAAAAGAATCAAGTGGAGCTAATTGGTTGACACAATCGTCTAAATCCACAATTAAACTCAAGTTGGACAGCAGTGAAATTAAAAACAAAATCTGAATCTAATTGTGATTTGAAATGTAGACTAAAACAATCCAGATACGAGATGAAGCACCTGTCAGATTTTCAATTCATATCCGAATTTTCTGGCTCTTGAGCCGAATCGTGTCGTTTTAGCATGTCAACTCACGAGCGTTGATTTGATTGTGTTTGAATTTGTTTGTCCTCAGATAAAAAAGTGTTGAATTTTATACAGACTGTTTTGAACTCCATCAGTAAAAAGGGGATCTGAAAAATGACGTTTGTATAACTCGGACGCCGTTCGTTTATTTCCGTCTACTTTTTGCGCGAGAAAAGTTGACAGATCGAATGTCTTTCCATTCTTCTATCAGTACGCTCATTAAAGTCGTTTTAAAATTGAAAAACTCGTAACTCATTTCAAACCTAAACATTTTAACTCATATTTTGAATGTACGAAATACGTTACGATTAATGTTTTTGTGCATTCGCTCAGACGGCTAAAATCAGAATTTGAGCTGCGGCTCATTTGTCTCCATTAAATTTATTTCATTTCAATTCGACATAGACAAACGAGTAAATGAGCTGAATGCTCAAGATTCTTGGACCATTCATGTGATGAACTGTAACGTTTAAACATGTCGAAACGTGTGTGCGGACAATGTATTTGTTTGTGTAATCTGACTCGAATTTTCAATATCATACAGATGCAAATAGCTTCTTTTGGTTGTGTTTGTTTACAAATGGAGAGTGGCAGATGCGGGGAACAAATGTAATTTACTTGAACTGCACTCCGACGTCCATTCACTGCAAATTACAAATTAAATGGTCGATCCACTAATTTTAAACAGGGAGGAAAGAGTATGGCCAAGGCTCCAGCTTCAACTGACTACCGAATACCGAATTGATAATTCTCTTCTTTTGGTATTCGATTGGATTCCGAAATGTACGAGAGTCGAGACGATGCAAATTAGATGGAAGTGTGTACAATGTACAATTAACAGTTGTCATCTGATCGGGTCTGCTTTCCATTTTTGTTTCCCGTTTTGTCAGTCATAAAACTGCAGAACGAACGCAAAAGGACACTTTCACTTGTAAAATAAACCATCAACTACAAAAATTATGGCAAACTCCAACGCCGTTTAATAAAATTCAACATCTCCAGCCACCAGTTTAAAACCAGGAAAATTGTTTTGTTGCATTAATTTAGTTCACTCACACAGATTTAAAATTACAGCACTGCAGCAACTTTTCTCCTTTCAACAAAATGGTCACCATTTAACCCTTTTGACACGAAACACAAGACAAAACGCAAAATGCGGACTTTAAGTTTGCTCCTTTGTTTATCCAGGAAACTCGACGAGTTGTGAAACATGTGAAATTTGCAATACAAAATTTGCCTTTCAAGCTGTACGTAAATTTGATCTACGTACTCAATTTTATGTGCAAGATTGGCTCAAAAGGGACTCTTTCTACTTTTATCTTTACAATCACGTAAAAAATACTGCTTAAATCTTCATTCTTCACTCCGCACAAGAACTTTTAACTTTCCAATGGACAAACTTAGAATTGCGCTAAATTTATAATGAAAACTGTACAATTTACAACGTGAACTTGACTCATCTTTTTTCCAAAAAATTAAATACTTTGAATGTGAAACGAAATGACAATGAAAAATTTTGGCTCTCCACACACACAAATGACGAATGACGAAAGATGAATTTCCGTTCAAATTCAGTCGTTAATTCACAAGCAGATTTAGAAAGACAAGAATCATGCCAGAATTGTCGTTGGAGAAAGGGACAAAGTTCAAATTGTGGATAAAACTGCATCACATGCGCATTTAAAAGAATCAAACGTATGTGGAAAATTCAAATGCATAAAGAAAACACAAAGAAAAAGAGGACAAGAAAAGATCAAAATGACAGCCAAAAGGTTCAACTCTCAGCTCGGCTTTGAAGTGGTAAAATAAGCAATTTTTATCTATTTTCAAGTGCAACGTAAATGCATGTTTCTCGTTCTGAATTATCTCGTGAAACACAACAACAACAGGAAGAGAAAAAGACGATGAAATACAAATGACTGTAGAGATAACTTGAAATGCAACGAGTAAACGAGTTGTGTCGCACCACAAACCCAAAATGACACTATATTAAAAGGCGTAATATTTTTTTTACTCGCCAACTTGGATATTTCAGTCTTGAGATTTCAGACGATGTGATACGACCGCATTCAAAAGCAGTTGCAAATTTGAACAAGGTCTTCATTTGAGATTCCCGTGCAGCACAAAAACAAAAGTAAATAATTAAATTAACTCGATTGAATTTGATTAATTTTGTGGTGATGTGGGAACGTGGACAAAAATATGTTGTGTGTAAATCATTCAAAGAAAGAAAGAAAACTGTTTACTCCAAGGACTATACTCGCAGGTCGAAAATTTCAGTCTCAACTTGTGTTTCTGGTGTTTGAGTTTGGATTTGGCATTCGCCACACATTTCACGAGCAGCGAGCCATTTGTTTGAGCTGTAAGCTGCCAATTTGTCTAAAGGGAAAAGTCTGAGACTTGAAAGCAAGTGAAGCGATAATCATAATCAAATTTAATGACCGACAAGTCTTTTGCTACAGCAACCGGTGGCTTCTTTTCACCTCACTTTGACACTCGACAAAATAAACTTGCTTTGGATGAAACTTTTTGTAATGTGCAGCTTTCGACTTATGAGTTTTATCCTTTATTCAACTGCAAAATGTTTGAACTTTCAGCTTGACTTTTGACTTTTGGAGATAAATTCACCAACCGCGATTGACGATTGACGATTGAGCGGCTCTTAAACTGTCTCGGCTGGATTCTGGGTTGTTCTTGTGTGTAAACAATTAGTTGGATTGTAAAATGGCAAACGGCACCGATTTCTTGTAACAACGTCGATTGTGATTTAAATTGTAGATTTGCATAGGAAAATTAGGAATGGAAGATAAATTATGAAACGACTGAATCAAAGACGAAAGGTGAAAGCAGAGAAGAAATTTAAATCTCAATATAAGTCTCAAATGTCAAACGTCAATGGCTCTTTTGTGCAGTTTCTTTCCCATGATTTCTGTGTTTTCTTCCATATGTCTATTTTCTATTTTCTAGTGCATTAAAAATGAGAATTGCATCAAAATGATGAGATACAAAAAGCAAAAGGTTCAAAAGTGATTGTAGCATTTCAATTCGCTACTATAATTTCCACTCGCTTTGTTTATGTAATCCCGCTCCAAAACAGGAAAAAGAGGACAATATTTATTTTGTATGCGGAACCTCAAAAACAGAAAAGCTAATAACTGGGATCAAGAAAAGTGAGACAGATATTTAAAACGGCAACTTACAATTAGTCAAATTTTTCCATGTTTTTAAACTCGGGTGTCTGCTAAAATTGCAAACTCTAAATTATCTGCGTTCTACAGATCCGGGCAAACAAAGGAAATAATTAAAACGGCGTCCAACATTGGCAAAATACTGAGTAAAATATCCGTTGCTTTTTGTCTTTGTATTTGCTCATAAATTCTCACACTTAAATTGATTTCAATTTTATTTCGTCACTATTTACAGCACTTTTGTTTCTTTTTCCATCTCCGTCTGCGTGTCAACTGTCGACTGTCGACTGTTTTCTTCCTCCATGTCTTTGAGCTACTAGGAAAAGATGAAGAATAACATTAAATTTTACACGGTACTTGCTGTAAAGAGTAAACATGACACGCTTTGTCCTGCTACAACTTTTGTGTTGATGAGAAGTTGATTATTCTTTTGCATGTGACAGGCAAATTCCATAAAGATAAACTTTTAATTCCAGATTTAAAGTTCAAGTTGCAACTGTCTCGAGCTGTGGTCGTTTTGGTGTTTTGAAGATTGAGCTAATTGACTTTGAAATA
>JAQGBH010002663.1:0-23223 GCA_034698265.1 Sminthurinus aureus
TACATACTGAAGGGAGCAGACAAAAAATTATTATTGATAAAGATTTTGACAGGAGATTTCTGCTTCCTGCTGCCAAATTCTTTAATTTTCTGCTCCGAACTAGGTTATGATGTTATGTAAGATTTTGCATTCACGTATTATATTATTATAGTCTTAAGAGTTCTTTTTAATATATTATGTATTATGTACAGTATATCAACAATAACATTATGGTAATAATAATAATAATTGAACCGAAAAAAACATGACTTTTTTTTACTTATCCACTTGATCAATTTTATCAAGTTTTATCAAGCCTAATGACCATAAGAAAGCATCCGGACTCGGGTCCCTTCCACGGAAAGATCTGAAGATTTCAGAAGGTTGACTATTACGTGAAGCTTCAAAAAAGTTGGTACGGAACCTATTTGGTAGAATAAAAAAAAGAAAACTAATAATTTTATCGTTTTTAAAAAGTAAGCAAAAAAACCATAATATTATTCTGATTACAAAGCAAACATTTAGAAAAAAAGAGAAACAAAAAAAACAATACTAACCTTTCTCCTTCGTGTCTTACATCCTTTGGTTCTTTAGTTTCTACAAATGCTCTGTAGCAGTCAGCAGCAAGCATTTTAGACCAAATGTCACTATAATAAGTACTACCATAATTAATTAAATTTGAACTAGATAAATGTTGATTTTTATCTAGTTCAACTGCATTGTAAGTTGACCAAATTTTCTTGACTACATCCATCCAAAAATCTTCATTTAAATCTAATTCCAAGTCTAAATCTGACAAGTATAGTTCATAACATACATCGGTTGAAGCAAAATGTTTTCTTGATTGTAAATAGCTATTTAATTGATCTCCTTTTAAAGCAAAAGAAAGGAAATTTTCTACAAATTGTTTATTTCCTAACCACATTGAAAGAAAATGACCAAGAATCCTAAAATCTTGCACAATTGGTTCATCGCCATGAGTTAAACAATTTTGTAATAATAACCCAAAGTTTTCAAATAGGGTATTGATATCTGTCGGCGTCAAGCTAGACTCTTTTCCATATAATGGAGGATCAAAATTTAATATAAGTGTAGAGAACAATTTATTTCTAATAACATAATTTCCTGGAAATTTAGATGTAGATTTGTATGGATTTAGAACAAATCGGCCAAGCAATTTTTCTGAATTTTCACTTCGTCGCACCACATTATATTGATTTTCTGATACTTCTTGATATTGAATATCAAATAATTGAGAAGTAAATGAAAGTAAACTTTTAAGAGTTTGTTCATAGGGAAAAGTCAAGTCTTGCAAACTAAAGGAGGTACAATAGAAAAACAAAATCAAAACAAAATTAATTTTTAACTATTCGGTCTTTTAGATATTTGATATTATTTGATAGTATAACAAGTAATAACGAGAGATATGTAATATATTATAATAAGTAAACAGTATCACATTATTGATAAATTTTAAGTAATAAGTATATTATATTATTGAATTTTGTGAAATATATATATTTCATAATTACTCATAAAGTTGTTCTCGTTCTTGTTTTCGCCAATACGGAACATCCCATGGTTTTAATTTTACATCATATCCTCTGGATGCAGAAAATTCATGTAGTCGTTGTATTTCTGTATCTTGTTGTTTCTTACCTGGAAAAAATCATGCATAATACAATGTACAATGTAGTATGACTATTACATGTTATAAAATATAATATTATTATGTAGCTATCAAAACATGAAGAGTTTTATTAATTTAAACTTTGATTTTTGTTGATGAATGCTGAAAATAGTGTAGAAAAAGAATAGAATCTTACATGGTAAAAGTAGAGTTGCAATCATGGACTTGACATTATGTGGATTTGCAGCTAATTTTGTCTCCAAAGTTCTTTCTGTATTATTTCTATAACCTAATAACTTGGCTAAATGTAGACGTGCTTCTCGAATTTGTTCAATATATACACTATTACTTTTTTCTTGAGTACATCTTTGATTATAAGCTTGCCATAAATTCCATCGAAGGGCTGGAATAGGACAATTTTCCATAAATGAATTATAAACTTGTTTATTGAGTGATACTGTCCATGGACCTCTTTTAGGATTTGATCTATCTTTGGCAATAGCTGTCATTTCACTTAATGGCATCTTTCCTAAATGTTTTTCATCAACAATTAAATGACGAAATTTTGCATTTGCATTTGCTACATTCTGTTTGAATGCATTCTTCTTGACTAAAATATCTCTATTCAACTTTTGTAAATGTCCCTTTGCTTGAGGTGTCAGTTCTATTCCATTAGCTTTTCCCATTTGAACATGTTGTGATATTTGACTATCTCGAGGATTGTCCACTAAGAGTTCCTATAATTATTCACAAACACAAATTATCAGTATACAAACGTATCACAAAGTACAAATTACAACATGGAACATAAATAGTATGTAATTTATTATTGTTGTATTTGTCCAAGACTCTTTTAGAACTGCAGAAGTACATAATATATAACAAATAACAAGTTCATGTAAATAAATATATATATATATTCTATTTCAAATGTGTACTGACTACTGACTAGTAAATGGTCACTTACTTTACAAGCATAGTAAATCGGCACAGATTCATACTTGTAATTGTTGGCTTGAGTAGCTCTTTTTATTAGTTCATCATAAGCAGGTACATTTTCTAATATATGAATTATATTAAGGAGGCTCACAGCAAAATCCATATCTGATGTATCTAAATCTTTCATCAAGCTGTCTTGAATGGAATAATTTGGATCTACATAATATAAAACAATCCAAAAAGAAGAGAAAACGTATTATCATAATTTAAAAGCTGTACTTAAATACTTACACCTTACACCACATAATTTTAGTATATTAGATATGTATGTATCATTTTTGCCCAGATAACAATACAAACAAACAAAAAAACGTTGTTATTTAAGTGTAGCAATTAACAATCTATATTCTATAGACTATTATAGTACTAGTACATTTTCTTTACCTTTTAGACTTTCTTCGACCTTCCAAACTTTTGACTCGCAAGTCAAACTTAACATTCCGATTGCATCCCTGCATTGTTGTGGACCGATTTTAAAGTTGGTTGGAATCGCATTAGGATTTAATAATTCATTGGTTTCACTTGTAGATAATACATTTGGAGGAATTTCTGGTAACCTGCAATTGTGGAGAATTTGTTCAGTACAATGTATGTACAATAAAATAGCATTATAAATTATAATATATTATTTTATGATGAAACATGAAACCGACAGTAAAAAGTTTTTGTATCAAACTGTATTTTGGAGTTTAATTACAATGAGTATAAATCAAATCAACTTACAATACAACGTATCCAGAATAACATCGAGCTGTTTTATGGCATCTGAGGAAATTTCGCTGTAATCTTAAATGACGAAACATTCCGAAAAAAATAAATATAATCACAATTATACTCGCACACTATCAATTTTACATGTATTTTCACAACATTTTTTACGCGACTAAATTTTTAGATTTTGAACGAAGGACCTTGCCGGTATAAATTCTCCCACATAAATCAAATATTTTGCAAAAATTTTCGGGTCTCGTGAAAATAGCGAGCGGTGAGCGAGAGATTTTTAATTGTAATTAAGTTTTAGTTTTAGAAATAAAATGCCACTTGTATATGTTGGACGTAAAACCAAATTTTTTGGTCGTCCACTATGGGAAATTTTATTAAACTTGAAGAATTTTGGTGCGGGTCGTATAGTTACTCGACATACATTTAGTAGATATCCAGAAATCACTTTTTATCGGATAATTAAAGCAAATCCACTAATCACAGAATACCCGGTAAGTTTTTGTTTTATTATTGTATTATTGTATATTATCAATTATCAATTAGTTCTATATGCATATTTCGTGTGTATTACTATTTTCAAACATGTGATATATTATGATGATAAATTAATCTTTGGGATATTTAATTATTGTTGTTGTTTTTACAAAAATAGCAAGATTTTCGTGGTAGCATTATTAGTGAGAGAACTTTTCGTGGAGTAAAAGAAGATATGATACATAATCTTGGACGAACGGCATACAAGCCAGATTTTTTTCTAATCCCTAAACATGAAGAAAAAGCTTTCATGAATTCTGGAGCAAAACCACAAATAAATGAAGTCGTCTATCCAAATCGTCTGAGTTTACCCTATTTATGGCAGGTGAGTATCTTTTTTTTTATACGTTCCTCCTTCGTTTATATGTGTATGACAATTCCTGATTTCTTTGGGAGATTTACTGTTTGGGATATATTCAATTATATACATATGATGTATTCTGACAAAAATGATGTAAAACTATGATATTTTATTCGTAATGTTCCATGTAAATATTATAGGAACTTATTAAAAGAGATAAAGAGGCTGAAGGATTGGAGGCTAACCCAAAAGATTTCAAAGTTCCTTGTGTATATCATAAATATTCTACAGTGAAAGTAGCCAAAGAAGGAGAAGAACCATCATTTAATTTTGATACATTTAACCCAACTAAACCAGAACTATATACAAATTGTAATCCAAATAGGAGTCAAGATGGAAAAGTAGGAATTGAAGGAGAAGAATATTTACAGAGAGCTTTAGATTCTCAATACCATGCTGCAAAATACAAAAAGAATCTTTTAGTTCATCCACCAAAACCCCAGTCGTAAATTTAATGAAATTTAAGTTATAATAGTATAAAATACTATTGATATTTGTACTTTTTGTCCTATAATAATATTATGTTCTGTTATAAAACTAAACTAGCGTGCGTATAGTAGAATAAATGAATGAAAAAAGTTCTTTTCTATATAAAAAAAAATGGTAAAAAGTAAAAATATCATTTATTTTTCCTCAATGTTCTCAGAAGCATAATATATAATAGCTATTTTTTCGTAGGTTTACTTTGTTTTTCTAGAGTGAGTGCACGGTGAAAGCTGGAGAAATGTTGCGTATGCATGAACATCATAATATTATATTATAACTTATAACACATAATAATATATGAACAACTAATATTTAAAAAATGCATTTGAAATTCATAGGATCTTTATCAATGAATAATAATTTATTTAAATACATGGTTTCGGTTATTTTACATGTTATATTATTGTATGGATGTTATATTATGTGTATAACGAACACATTTTACTAAAAAAACGAGATAATAATACATAATAATAATATGTGAAGCAATTCGTTATTTTTCATCATGTAGTGTGTGTAAAATTCGTAATTACCATAATATGATTCAATATGAACATAGATCATAGGGATACATTAATAATAAATAATAATGGTAATTTAAAGAAATAAATATAAATAGGGGCAACTACACGTAACTCTTTCTACAGACTCCAGAAACATAAAAAGAACTATGCATAAATTATCAAGTCATAAATATGTATTACACAAGAGTCCAAAGGATTAAAATTTGTTCCATAATATATCAAAAATTTGACAATGCAATGCCTACATGTTTTCATACATATATAATACATTTTATGTAATGATTAAAATTAAAGCTAAACTAAAAATTGACTACACAAAAATACCACAAACGGATTAAATATTATAACGTATACATATTATACATTGTTCATTTCTCAGAAAAATGGTTGGTCATAAAAAACAATAATAAGTTAATAACTTGAATCTTGACCCTATACAAATTATGTATAAGCTCATGACCTGTAGGGGTAATATAATATGCATGTATGCATACATAATATATTATTATATTTTATATTTTATAGAAATACTGAAAATCTTTCTTTGCTTTACTTCTTGTTCAACTCTCAAAAAAACGTAAGTAAATCCAAAAACAAAATACTTTGTCAATGACGTTTAACCATTTTAAACGCACAACAATAACAATAATATATATATATATATATATCTATTGTATAGTGTATAAGGCATTTCTTAATTTTTCATCTAATTTATTTTCTTGTTGGTGTTCCATCTCTAGATGATGAAACATCAAATTCTTCTTGCCTTTTTGATTTGAAATTTCCTCTTTGTCCTCCTCTTTGATTTTGTGACGGTTCATCTTCTTCCTCTTCATGACTCTCCAAAACTGATGGCGGTGATTGTTGATGTTGCTGTAAGACTTGTAGTTCAATCTGTTGTTGTTGTTGTTGAGACGTAGAAGATAAATCAGAAAAATGTATGAGGGATGGAGAATGACTTTGTGCTCCTCCTCCTACTACTACAAATGAAGATGCATCTTGTTGTTGTTGTGATTGCTGTTGAGATGAGGATGTTTTTCTTTGGTGATTATTTGGATTTTGATAAATGGAAGTTGGAGTAACTGGAGATTGAAAAGTACCATGATTATCTCTCACTTCAATATAATATGATGGGTCAATCATTTCTTCTTCTAGTACATTACTTGGGCGGGCGGAGGATGATGATGGTGGTAATGAATCAGGGCTATGACCACTAGTTAAATTACTTCTTGAAAGAACTGGATCGGATAAATTAAAAAGAGTTTTTGTTTTCCCTATTTGATTTGAATTAAATTGACATTTATTTTCTTCCCCTGATGACGCTATTGATCTACCATGACCTTTCTGTCCTCGGCCAAGTGAATGTTGTCTACTTACTGCATTCATATGTTGCTGTTGTTGTAGTTGTTGTTGCTGATATGAATGCCGAGGTTGTGAAGATTGTATATATGGTTTCTCTTCCAATTCTAATTCTTTTTCATCTAAATCATCATTTCCACTCATTCGTGAACTATTTATAACATCCATATTGATTTGTGAAATTAATTCAGCCTGAGAATCATCATGTGCTGTAGGAATTGTAAAATTACTTTGCAAATTGTATGTTCTGTCAAATGTATTTGCTCTTGACATTCTTTCATTTCTTCTACTTGAAGTATTTAAATTACTTGAGGCTAATATAGTTGAAAGAGCTGCAGCCGTACCTGAAGCAGCGTGACTCGTTGATGGTAGTGGTGGTGCCAAAACAGAGTCAATATTTGAAGTATTAATTGGATTAGTATTAGTTGTATTTTTTCTACTATTACTGTTACTACTATTCATACTGTTTTGCATATTATGACCATAATGCACAAAAGAGCTACCACTAAAATTTGGATTAGGGAACGTATTATTATTAGTATTATTAGTACTACTACTGTTATTAAGTGGACCACCAAGTGAAATTGGTCGTTGACTTGAATAATCAAGTGTTGATAAACCAATTCTACGAGGAAATGGTGATTCAGGTAATTCTGGTGGTTCAGGAAAAAATAAATGACTTTCTGTTGAACTATTAAAATCTTCTGGAGAACTTCCAATTTCAGATTCTGCTGTAGTTGTTGGTGAAGGATTACTACTTTTAATAACTTTATAATATTCTTCTGTGCCAAATGGTGGAAGGGGAGTGGGTGCTCGATATTGAGTCCATGGTTTACCTCGTGAGTCTGATTGTTGTTGTTGATAATAATACATGGCAGGTTCTGATGAATCTTCAGTAACATATGATTCATATCTATCATCCTTTGAAGCTGAAGAAGATGATTTAATTGTTGTTGCTCCACCAAATGCAACACCTCGATGATGATGGGATGAACTTGTTTGTTCTCCATCTTTTGGTTGTTGCTGTCCACCAAAAATTGAAGTTTTAATACGTGAAAAACGACTACTAGAACTTCCTGCTTCATCCTGTTTTGTACCTCGTTTCTTTGGAGGTGATCCCGGTAATCCATCTCCTCCTATTCTTGGTGTTCGACTTCCACTTGGAGGTTTTCTTGATGGTTGTATTTGTACAGTATTTCTATTCATGAGTGGTCTTTGAGATTCATCACTGGAAACATCAGTAGAAGTATCACCACCAATTCTGAAATTTTGATTAGATTTTCTGATTGATTTTCCTGTGTAATTCATATCTGGAGTTTTAGGTGGTCTTGATGATGATGAAGATTTATCATCTTTCTTTCTAAAATGACTTGTAACAGCACTTGAAAGACTTCCTGCTGCCGACTGATGACGACTTATTGATGTACATGAATTACGTTTTATACTTCCTCTTTTCTTTCCTGGAGATTCTAAATGAGATGAACTTTGGTACATTACTTGCTGCTTTTGTTTTTGTTCTAATTGCTGTTGCTGTTGTAATTGAGACTGAGATTGATGATATGGTGAATGTGAAATTTCTTGTATTTGAACTAAATCTGTACTGGCTAAAGATATTGAATTAACTATGGAATTTCGAGCTAAAGATTCATTAACGACAGAATATTGAGATTTCCCTTCGCTCTCTAATTTACGAAGTACACTAGGAGAGTCTGGTAATTCCGCTGTGAGATTTGTTGAAGTTCCAAGTACATACAAAACATCTGTTTCATTCTTATCAGTGAAACTTTTGGATGTCCTTCTACGAGATTCTAAGGGCTCTTCAATTTATGAATTAAAACAAAGAAAAAAGAAACAAATCAATCATGTGTAAACTACAGAGCTGATTAATTATTGTAACGTTGTAAATTTTAAATAATTCTGAATTCATAATATCAAATCAAAGTATATACATAAACACTAAACACATACCTGGTTCGGAATGAATTGGACTCAATGTAGATGTGGATAATGATTCTTCTCCTTTTCTTGCATCTTCTTTTGCTTCATCATTTAAAAGTTCCAATGCACCAGAAATCCTACAACAGCAAACATACATGCATGTAGAAATAGCTCAAAATAACCATGTCTAACTAAAAATTCATGTTTTTTTATTATTGAACTGCAATAATAATATTATAAATAATTTATCATTCTTTTTAACATACATTTGATCTTCCATTGTTATCTGTGAGCAAAAAAAAAGTAGTAAGGGTACTGTAAATTTGTTTTTCATTTTTCATAGTACATAGTAGTATTGATGAATGTTTCTACATTTCAACATAAACATGTAAAATAGAAAATTAAAAAGTTGTTTTCTTAGTTTTTCAAAAGTTTACCTGTTTTTCAAGAACATTTGGTTTTAAAGTTTTCCTATTTTCATGATTTTCTGAGGCACTGGATTGTCCTTGAAGTCCGCTCCCTAAGTACACATTTATAATATATATATATGGAATTAAAATATATAATTTCTAATATACGCCATTACAATTTCAAAATACAAAACATTGTGTACTATTTTCTACTATTTAGTACTTTTCAATTTGTTTTAGATCTCCACACAAGAAAATTGTAATAACCTGGTCTGTCTCTGTCGGGTGAAGTAACATTGATCCGGACATTACTTTCATTGATTGAATCCATTCGATTATATTCCATATGGGTTGCATTCTCACGTAAAATCATTATAGCGGATTTAAAAATTTCCCAGTCACCAAATGTCATATTGAGTACTAACTTTAGTTCGTTCAAATCACAACATAGTAGAACTCGTCCCGTTATGTTATTTTTCCTTATAGCTTCTTGATATTTTCCAATGGATACACTTTTCAATGCTGACAATGATCCCAAAAATTCAACTACTCCCTCCACACTTAACTGGACTAATTTTACAGATCTTAATTCTCTCTGGAAATCATATATATGAAAAAACAAAAAATTAAAATGTTATCAATCTTTAAATCTACAAAATAGAATGTCATTTGTGGCGTCTATACTGGCTATTTTTTATAGAGCATTCTATACATAATATTCGAAATTTGTTTCTGTAAATTGTTCAACTTACAACAAGGACACTATCACTAACTGTAGGTAGAACGGATACATATGGAGTCTGAATAGGTGACTGCCCAGGAGGATTGGGGAAAGGCCACATATTTGAATAGACTGGTGCTAATGGATTAGAAGCAACAATGTGTGGATAATACGGCTGCATTGCTGAATTTTGTGGTATTGTCCCTTGGCCTCGTCCACTTTGTCTATATCTTAGATTCTGAGCAAAATTTGGATTGATGTACGGTGATGGTGGAGTACCAAGTACGGGCACTTTTCCAGCTCCGGGAACTTCTTTAAATATCTGTTCTAAAGGTTGATATTGTTCTACAAAGGGGACAAAATACAACAACCATATTTTTTTCATTGACAAAATTATGAATTTGACAGATAATTATTGTAATAAGATTCCACAAAATTACTAAACAAACTACAACAATATAACTCATATTTATAATATTATTATTTAAACCTTGAATATCTTTTCGGAGCTGTGGATCTAAACTGATTGTAAATGGGAGGAAAACGTAGAGAGTTGAGACCAGTAGAGAACTTTTATGCAGTCCAAGATACACATCTAATTTCTTCTCATCTCGATCCAAACCCAAATTTGGATCTATTTCTTTCGATGCCGGAATAAAAGGCCTCACCCTATTTTTACACATAAATACGTTATACATAATATAAAGCAGATAGTACTGTTTTTAGTCATCTTATATATGTGACACATTTTATACTGTTTTGAGTTTTGAAAAGTGAATGTTTCTCACCGATCAAAAACTGTCTTGAGAGACGTGGAGTCATCCAAGTCTTTTTGAAATAATTCGCAATATATTATCATCCACGAGAGTCTGTAAGGCCATTGCTCTGTTAAATTAACCCATGTACTCAAATGATGCCAATTAAAATCAAAATTGAAAGCTTTTAAGAGACGACCTATAGAAAAGAAAAAAGATGACACATTACAATAATTGTACATCTTAATTATTATAGTTACTAGGGGGTAGACACAAACATTGAAAAATGCACGTAGCTATCTGTTTAAAGTTTCAAGCAAACTTTGAGTGAAATTATTTCATCTTCCTTACCAGTTATATGAATAATGTTCATCAACCGTCTCATGGAACGTGGATTGACATCTGAAAAATAGTCATCCCCAAGGAGCATCTTTTTCAAATCTCCAGGTCCCGTTCCTACCTTGTTCATATTTGTGCCCAAACTACTAGCAACACTATCACTCATCTGATGAGACCAAACAAATGATGTTCATATTTTATCCATGAATTTATTTCTTGAATGATGACCAAAAATCAACTCATATAATATATAATAATATATTATTGAAACTTTAAAATATTGTACCTTTAAACCTAGTCGTTTTGTTTTCTTTGAATTGACTTTATCGTACCGATCCAATGCTAATGAAACTCCAAAACTAGATTCCACAGAAGGTCTTCTAGTGGATAACTAAAAATTTAAATAATTACATAGCTTGAAACGATGTGGTTTGTTGTGGTCATGAAATACAAAGTATAATTCAGTTTTCAGTTGGTTATGTTATTTAGCAATAATTACAGTAATTTGTGGGCCCGGATCATCATCATTCTTCCGTTTCATTTGTTGTTCTAACATTTTGACTTGTTTCACTTTACGCAATGCAGCATTTTGTAAATAGAAGGGAAGATGAACTAAATTTCGTAAATAATCTTGTCCGCCAACATTGGATTCATTCAAAACTGGATTGATTGAATTTTCAATACCCTATAGAAAACAAAATTATTTAAAATTTAAAGCTTCAATTATTCATAAACAATGTGTAATGTACAAAATACAAAAGTATATGAGTTAACTACATATTATTTTCTTGAAAAATATCAAAATTAATAAATAAAAAAATCCATTGTATATATTGTTTCTGATTTAGGTGCTGTATGCTGTGGACAACGTAAATACCAAAGCTTATCCTTTTCAGAGGAAATTGTCATTGGTGAAAAGAACTATATGTACTACGTACAAAACAAGGTTTGTGACTAACGTTTACGCGAGTTCAAATATAAAATATTTATCCATTTGATTAATTTAGCCAGTTTTGCCAAATTCTAATGGGAAAAACACTATTTCCCATAAACTTTTTTTAAACATGAATTATCATGCAAAGCTGCTTAATGAAGTACATTTTACAGTGCATTACAAATTAAAATGGCTTAACACGGGAAATGGAGAATTTTCAGTACTTTATGATGTGGTTACCTTCCATTTGTCCATTATCTGAACGAATTGCATGAAATTTAAAAATAGTAAAGTCTTAAATATTATGAAGTATTTATAAAGTGAAAGATTACACAAAAGCATGTAATCAGTATAATCACTTCTGCAATTCAATTTTAGAGCTCTTCCGCCTCTTTCAACTGTACTACATTTTTGTTCATTATTGTTGTATGAACAACAATAACAATATGAATAATGCATCACAAAAATGTGATGCATATTTTAAGCTTTTATCTCTTATAACTTATATAACTTATAAGAGCAGTGACTACTAATGTATTAGTAATAATAATACACTAGTCAGTTGTTGATGAAAAAATAAGTATATTTTATACGCATAGACACATTAGAATATATAAAAACGTGAATACATACCTTTGAAATTATGTGTGGATCGATAGCAAGGAGAATTATAAACGGTGATTTATTGTCACTAAATAGAATATGAACAGCATCCAAAACTTGCAAAACCTTGTCTTGTTCTCCACTGTCCAATCCATCAACAATAACTACCATTCGACTTTGACGATTTGTAAAAGCATCCAAACATTGTACCATATCAGTCATTAGGTTAACTTCAGATTTCAGTGCAAATAAATATCCTTCCGCTTTCACGGCGTACATTTTATTTACTGTTCTCTGAAGGTGTCTTCTATGTGAAAATACAACAGCCTTCAAAATCTATAAAGATGTATCAAAAGACCATACAAAAAGATTTGATCAGTTAACATACGCACAATCTTTACACTTTTTACAGTAGGACTAAAAGTATTTGCTTGCGCACGAATATCATGTAGTTATTTTTTCTTTACCTGGCCTACGGTATAAAGATTTGCAACAAAAACGACCCCAACAAACAAAGCACATCCATACATGACTACTTTTAGAATATTTTCATTGATTCTGAAATGAAAAACAAAGAATTCAATCCTTTTTTAAAACTCCTTTTCAAGTTTAGACACCTTCCATTATTATTACTTATTACAGTGTATGTGTAGGAATCAAATTAAAATGTCTTTTTAAAAGTTTATTTTGACAAAATATTACTAAGACTAAATGATTTTGTATTTTGTCCTTCTTACCCATTTCCCATATCCGTCAAATGAACACAAAGTAAAACAGTTCCAACAAGTGTGGAAAAGAAACAGAATATAAAAATTACACAATATGGTATACAACATAGTTTCCTCCATTTCCATCCAGCTTGGGCATTTACCGGTTTGGGTCGAAAAGCCTATTTTGAAGAAGAAAAAAAATCAATCATGATAAATACTGAAAATTTTTCAGTGAAAATTGTTTTGTATTTTGTGTATTTTAGTTATATACCCGAAAAAGTCGAGTTGAGAAAGTCCCATAGTCATTTTCAAGGCAAGCATACAAAGACCCTAACATTTGAATCACAGAGTTTTCTCCTCCTGTTGTACTTGAAATTTTTGTCTGTTCCGTGAAATAAAAACTGTAATTGAAAACCAATACAAACCATAAAAGCTTAGTTTCAACCAATACCCTGGATTCTCAATGGTTAGTTCAATATTAAACATTAAATATCAAAGGTTTTTTGCTTTTTACATATGAAAAAAAAACAAGTACTAACTTGATAGGTAGTGCTTGTATTGTGTCATTCGACTGTGAACCTGGCGGATGACAGAAAACAACTTGAAAAACGAGACGAGTTGAATCTATTTTAGTTGCAAGGAAAGTCATAAGTCTATGTGACCATGACCAATTATATTTTGACCTTTGACTACAAAACCACACAATAAAAAGGAATGTGTGAATGAGAAGAATGAGTCCTGCTCCAAAGGATAACCCAAATATCCAACTCTGGATAGAAAGTCCAGCAATAATACCTGTAATTTTCAAAGATATACTATATGTATAAGACATGCTGACTATTGATTAAACATAAACTATAAACTCAAATGCTCTTTTACTTCTTGCTCTTTTACTTCTTGCTCGTTTACTTGAATAAATATATAGAATATAGAATATCTTTAGAGATTTACACTTTACCTAAAATCGATGAAAAACAAAATATAATGGCAAATAAAAGTGGACTCCAGGCAAAAATTGGATTCAGCCATTGACGAGCAAATGACTGTTGAAACAAGAATAAATAACAAATTACATTAGCATTTAAAAATATTTCATATTTAGTTGCACTACAGTAAAAGTAAAGTAAAACATTATTCATCCTTTCAAATTTATATTATTTTATACCTTCATCTCCTCTTTAAGTTTTGCCAAAAGAAAGGATTTCCCACTTCCCCATCTTGCAAATAGACCAACAGTAATCGGCATACTTAAAGTGGGGTCGCTGAGCATATCGGCTAAAGCACTACTATATAAATTGTAACCAAGAAGATTTTCAAAATCCTCTTGTGTATTTAAGCCACCTACAATAGAACAAAGTCAAGTTAATCTTTTAGCTTAAAAACAAACACATGTTGACAGCTGCATCAACTGCTCTGTCATGAATATTAAATATTGGGTAATGTGTATTCAATGAAAGATCTTGAAAACTTTCCACATGATTTTTGATTTTGTAATACTTTTGTATTTGCTTACGAGAACCAAATAGTTGTGTAATAATGGGTTTTGCAGAACTCCTGTCAATATTGTACGGCGTCTCTCCAGATCTATTTGGTCTGTAGAGCAATTGACTATTTACAGGATTCCTCAAAATTAACTCTACTATTTGCTTTGATCGTGAACGCATGGCAATATGAAGGCAGGTATCTCCACTGAAATATTTTTAAAGAGACAAATCTATTGGTTATATAATATATACACAACATATTTTAATATAAAGTAAAAGATAAAAGATCATAGTACTATGTAATCTTGTTTAATAGTTATTAGTTATTAGTTACTGCTACAAAACATACCTTTTATCAGCTGCATTAACTTTGGCTCTTTTCTCCAGTAAAAGAGACACAATTTCTGCATTTCTATTTCTTGTAGCTCTTAAAAGTGCTGTATCTCCGTCCTAAAAGCCAAACATGATCATCAAAATTGGATCAAAGTGTTTAAACATCTAGAATCTAGAATATTAAAATACTTTTTTGGAATTCATGAACATAAGTTTTACTGGTTGAAAAAGGAAATGTATTACCTTTGTGGCAAGTTCTAAATCTGGATTGGAAGCTAAGATTAATTTAACTACTGCTACATGAGATTTTTCTACAGCCCAGTAAAGTGCTGTTTTTCTATCCTTTCCTTGTACATTAACATCAGCATGTTTTCTACGTGAAACAAAAAAAATCAAATATGATAAAAATTAAATCATATGCATACAGTGTACAGTTTATGATTCACGGTATAAAAGTATAGTAATGACTAATGACGCATTATTACTTTAACAGTGCTTCGACGATTGATCGGTGACCACCTTTTGCAGCATGGATCAAATTGGAGCTGCCACCTCGATCCTATACATTGCAGAAATTGTATTAAATTCACACTTTCAGTACATTTTTTCAAAACGCATAATGTTATACATCATGAAACTTTGCATGTAACAAGTTTTGTCTTTTGTCTAGTGAAAATTCTTGATTTGTTGAAAATTACTTACAGAAATATTGATGTAAGCACCTGCGTTGATCAAGGCAATGGCAATTTCATGAAATCCTTCCTAAATTTGTATGATAAACAATCATTTGTATTGCACATTAAACAGTGTTCTATTCAATCAAAATTGTCCGATGAAAATACATTTTATTTTTTACTGTTAAAATGATGATAACACATTTCTATATTACCTTGCATGCAATAGTTAATGCGGAACAGCCATCTTTATCCAATGCATTAAGATTTGGTTTCCTTTCTAAAAGAGCCTTGACTACTTCAACATGACTTCCAGCAGTTGCAACTAAGAGGGCAGTCCAAGAAGTCTATTAAAAAAATTCACAAAAATCCATTTAAAAATCAAAATACTGAATATGTATCATTTCTCATTACAATAGATAATAGATAATGAATCAATGGCAAGGAAATTCTTCTTAGAGTTCAAAAACGTTTTAAAAAATTCTCTGTAAATAAAATGCACAAATTTACCATGCCAGAAGCATCCACAACTGCTTCTGCATTGAGTAAAATATCGACAATTTCAATATATCCTTTTCGAGCTGCCCAAATTAATGGAGTTGTGCCATACTTGTCTCCAGCATTAATTTTAGCACCATGATTAATAAGATCCTTGACAATTTCTATATGATTTCGTCCAGAGGCCCAGCCCAGACAACTAACATTATAATTTCCATATGCATTCACGTCCGCTCCCTTTTCAATCAAAAGATGAGCTGTTTTTATCCGACCTTTGTAGCATGCCCACATCAGAGGTGTCCAGCCCCTACAATTTTTGGAAATAAACATTACCAAGTCGTTAAATAGCGCAATAAATAATAAATGATAAATCCGTACAATAATCTCAATGCCTACTCATAACCTCATTGTTTAAACCCGAATTTACCCCATATCGCGTTGATCCACCGTTGCGCCATGTTCCAGCAAATCAGCGACGATGTCATCATGTCCCTCTTTGGCACCAAATAAGAGAGGTGTCCAATTATCAGAATCTTCTGCATTGATATCCGCACCTTCAAATCAAAGAAAGGAAAATGGCAAACACACCGATTAACACGGATAATATATGTCAAAAATACATGAAACACTGCCGCACGTAACACACTGGATATTTTGAAGCAGTAACTTTATTTTTGACTCACCATGTTCAAGAAGTGCTCTGACAAATTGTGATTTACCCCTCTGACAGGCAACCATAAGTGCGGTTGTTCCATTCTACATAGATAAATAAATGAAAAACCAGTAAGATTTTTCCCTGCGTGCAAAGTTATAATTTAAAATCATTAATAATGTAATGTAACGTAAGCTCATTTGTCATTTCTTACCTCATCTCGATCGTCAACCACAACACGTCGACTGTCGAGTAAATGTTGTAACCCGGCAAAATTTTCTTCGGCAATAAAGGACACAAGAGCTCGATTTGTAAGCGAAACCATCGAATCCGAAAGCACCAGCCCTGACTGTGATTACATCAGTAGATTTCAGGTTAGAGTTGAACGTAGGAAAGTAAAACAGAAGAAAGAAAATATACAGTTACGTCATAATATAATTTTGTTTTGTATAAATCTACATAGATTTTGCAGTACAATAGAAAAAAAACACTCAACTATTTTACTATACCTCCTTCTAGATACTAAATACTAAATACTAATTCATTATGCACTATATTATTTATCTATCAGCTATAAAGTCAAACGTCTTTTCTAGTATCTATAATAATTTCTAATTTTAAGTAAATTGGTTATTATTTTCTATTTTGTATCATGTTTTGAGTGCGTGTGTACAAAAAGAAAATTTGTCAGATTGCAGATTGCATAATCTGCTTTCAGTCAAACAACAAGTAGAAATGGTAAAACTTTTGAATCTTTTGTTATAATTTATGTTACAACCAGTTTTGTAGCTGCTGTATTAAATTGTATTATAGAACTACGAACTAGATAACTTACGTTGTTACGTTTAGTCATTGTTATTACTATTATTATTTATTATTTATTATTATTATAATATTGAAGCTAAAAGGTGTAGAACTCTCTGCATTAGTATCTGTGTACACTGTATAATTGTGTACACATGACACACTATAAAGAGAGCACAGAATACAGAATACGGAAAAGAAAAATTAGTAAAGGGTGAAACGCTTTGAGCCCGATCAATTTAGGGATTAGAAATAAGTAAAACATTTACAATTTACATACTTACCCATACACTATAATTATTAGTAGAATAATATATTATATATTATATTTTAGGCGTATTTAACACTGATAGTGTGTATAGTGTCATTATTTTATAGCTTTTACACCAAGACGTAATACGTACAATAGTCAATAGTCAAATATTATATTACGTACGTACTCCAGTATTATAAATTATAAACATTTGCATATGTGTATATAATAATATACATCATATTATGCATTATGCATATGTAATATCGTATTATAATAAGTATTTATTGGTTAAAAAATGTAAGTACATGAACGTTCTTGTTAGAAACCATCTGTCAAAATAAAATAAAAATCAGTATAGCAATCTGTCAGTAATCAGTACACAGTATACGTAATACATGTATGTGTGCATGTAAATAGCATTTTAGTCCTAGAAGCCTTTAAGAAGAAGAAGAAGAAAACGAAGAACAATCATGTTCTTCTTGAAGAAGATAGGCGATCCAAGATCCAAGTAATTCCGAGCATCTTGTCATGTTCAGAATTAAAAGTACCTATAGATGTATTCAAAGATAAGAGATAGGAAAAGAGACACCCGGAAATACTTGCAATTATCCGCACACAAGCTACAGATATTATGCAGATCTATGTTACAAACTACGAAACACTATGCGAACATGGGTTCATTAGAGAATTCTGTTCTCTCACTCGAATACTCTGTACTTTACTTACTTTTACTTACACATTCTTCGTTAGTGTTTATTATTCTTTTTGTGTGTTAAAGATCTAAATTGCTTTTTACATGCCGTCGTCGTCTTCTTTCGTCACTTGAAAGACATGGAAAAGGCAAAGAGAGGAAAAGATACCCAGGCGGTAATCGCATGCATGCAAAACTTTGAGTCAGCAATCATATGGTAAATATATGTATAAAATGTGAATCTTTTGAAGGAAAAACAAAATTGATATTCTGTTTGTATTTTGTCATTATAATTGCTTTCACGAGTGCAGTTGAAAGTTGAATTAGTCAATATTTAAGTAAGTCCATTACAATTTTTGTGTTTTTTTAAATAATATGCTAATAATATATTATTATATTTACTGAATGTGTATCAAGTATCAATGTTATATATTATGTACAATGTACAGAGGTGTATGTATCAGTCTTACTAATCAGTTTTACAATTTTAGTACCACACTTTGCCTTTGAGGTTATATTTCAACTTTCAACATTTCAATTCGTTGATTAGAAAAAAGTCAATATATGCAATATATTGTAGGAATGTCATTAGTGCATAGTGCATGTATGACATAGGACATGTGTATGTATAATGTATACACATACATACGCCGTGTTCATAAAATAATAATAATAGTTTAAGAAAAATAACTCCACTCCTGTAACATACTCATGCATCATCTATAATAACTTGTAACTTGTAACATATCATAATATTAAGTACCGAATAATATTAAATGAAATGGATGTGATGGTAGATGATATAGTCGTCGAATTACTTATGATGATTCAGAAATAAAATGACCAAAAATGTTCATTTTACACCATGTATTTATGTATCTTTAAAGTTTCCCATAAACATTTCCATGCTTCATGCAACATGCACAAGGTCTCTGAATCAATAAAATTAAAACATTTTCCAGTAATTTACACATTAAGCATCAAGCTATGTAACATATAACGCATAACAAACCAATAATATTATTATTGTAATATTACTGTGGCATGTGGCATCATCATTCATCACGTATGTAGATACTACAAGCAATAAACAATAAATAACCATGTAATAAATAAGCTAGATAATAGTATAATAACTTTTGAAACAAAAAACCCATCGGATTCCAATGTAACAAAGCCAAACCCAAAAACTGCTGAGGAGCTGAAACTTAGATATATTCAGACTTACATCTTTTAATAACCACATTTTTATTTCCAGGCAAGGAAAATGATACGAGAACGCGCAAGAAAAATGAAAACGAGAGCAATAAAGCAAAGTGACTCACTTATTATTCAAGTTGCAATCATAAGCTCTAATAGTTTTTAGTTTTGAGCCACTCTAAGCAGAGAGACGATAATAATATCATCGAGAGAAAAAAAACAGAAGCGTCGCATGCTAAAGTTAAAAATTGATCATAATATATTATTAATTATTAATTATTATAGAAATGATCATGCTGTACACATTATTTAGAAAAACAAAACTGATGAAACAAGACATCAAATACCTAGTAAATAATAGTAAAATAAAATAAATTTTGCCTCGTCTTGAGAGTTTCATTTGTCAGCATGCAAAAGCATCACACATTGTCCCATTTTTTTTAAACTCAAACTTAAACAATTACCGATGCAGAAGCCCTCCTCATCAAGTAAGTAGGCATGAAAAGGAGTTTCCTCGCAGTGGATGTTGAATTTGCATGTGAAGGTGTTAAAGATACACGACGACTTCTGGATGAATTTCCTCGTAAATAATTTCCATCATGGGTTCGTAAATCTCCTTTGGATGATGATGAAGGAAGAATAGGAGCAGTCTGACTAGTTTCCGGGATGAGGAAACTACTATTTGAATGCGTCATTAAGGGATGTGATAAAAGTCTTGGCCGATTTTTGGCAATAAATTTTGCTCTACTATAGGTCAAAGAGGAAGCTTCTAATGTTCCTGCTACAATTCTATGACTAGGCACGGTCCCTTCACCAACTATACAACTATCTTCAGTCAACAAAGACAAATTCTTTCCACTATCCTGATTTGAACTTGGATTTTCTCGATCATCTGATTCTGAATCTAAGTGTATAACTTCGTGTTGTTGTTTATTGATATTGCCAAGGACGGTCCGATTTTGATTCTGATTCCGGTTTCCGATTCGATTATTTTTACCACTGTTCATGGTCATTGTTTCACTACTTGTAACATTTTGACTATCACCATCTTGTTCAGGTTCCAAGTCTATTAGATTATCTGAGCTTTGTCCATGATAATTATTGTTATTGTTATTATTATTATTATTTGAATTTTTATTATTATTATTATTATTTGCAAAAAAATCTTCCGTACAACTACTATTTGTAAAAATATTGTCATTTTCATCATCAGTAATATTATTTTCATCGTCGTTTTCGACATTAGTCTCATTTTCCGTTGATTCTCGTTCAGAATTGTCATTACAATTGTCCAGCTCTCGTTTCTCTCGTTCTTTACTTCCAGGTGACATGTCAATCATGCTCAGTTCACGTCTAAATCTTTCCTTCCTCCTCTCTCTACTACAATCATTAATACGTGAGCAGCTACTGGATCTTTGACGACTTCCAGTCTCATCGATAATCTCTAAATATTGTTCTCCAGTTTCTGAAGTCGGCTCAACTTGTTCATCCAAGTCAAGTCCATCAAGAAGATTTGGAGAAGGATCCACTCCAATTTCAACATTTGTAAAGTCTTTTGTAGTACTGTCTTGGCAAATTATATTAATTGTAGGATTGTCATTGTCAATTGGTGACTCAATCACAATGTCTGGAGTGGGTAATAATAATGACGGAATATTACTGTTACTACTACTACTATTGCTTGAAGTGGCTGTATTTGAAATTACTATGGATGGAATTTGAATGTTTGTAGTATCAAATTTGGACGAGGAAGTTGAATGTACAATTAGAGAAGGAGATTTTCTACGAGTTTTTATATTTGTGGATCGTCCAGGTGATAAAAGATCCCAAAATGAAAAACGTCGTCGACGTGGAGCCGACGACGATGATGATGATGAACCATGAACTTTAGAAGATATTGATGGTAATAAGGATAGAAATGGTTGTTGTTGATTAGAACCTTCCGGGTTTGATGAATCCATGATTATGATGTTGACTTTTACCCATCACCCGAGGCAAAGCAAAGACCTTGAGAGAAAATATCTAAAGCGCATTGACTACATTTTGTAAAAAATATATTATAAATACTGCCGGAATAATAATTAATAATTAATTAAACGTTGCATTTGTTATCAATGAACATCTATCCAAACTATTTAGATGTGTATAAAATAATATAGCTATGAATAAGGAATAAACTACGACATAATAATAATATTATACTAACGTTGTTTGCTAACAAAATATTCAAGGATAGATTTTAAATAGATCAAATATATAGATAGACATTGTGTACAATCCAAAAAGTAAAAGCAATATTTTACATTATGGATACAAATCTAAATTCTACACATTTAGTTTTTCTGCTTGGAAAATAGTTTACATTTATACAACTATTCATGTGCCCGTCTTTTTCGGAGTAAAATGTTTTTACTAAACCATTTAATATATGTACACAGTTTCACTACAAGTGTATTCGATGGGGAATACAAACCACATCACATTATAATATTAATTATAATGGAAAAGATACACTTTCTATGTATTTGTACTTTATGTACACGGGAAATTAAATAATGTAAATAGGTAGTATTACATATTTTATGCATCACAAAATGACCACATGCATCAAAAGACGGATTTTACACTTTACACAAGGAGAAATTTTGTCAAAATGCTTAACGAGACATATACAAGAAAATAATCAAAGTATAAACAACAAGTATGCTTCATTCCATCAACAACAAATCTTTTTTTTTTTCATTCCTTTTTCATGTGAGAAAAACAGAAAGGTTCCAAAGGGCTTCACTCTGCTTTGACGAGTATTTTAGAAACTTTTGTTTTGGAATTTGGAATAGATGAAGACTACCCAATTTCTTTTATAACAGTACAAAATACAAAAATACATCATACGAAAGTATTTTTAACTTGTTGTATGCCAGAAAATGTTGTGATGAATATAATACAACATACAATATAATAATATATAATCATGTACATGCTCAATACACTCAAGTTCATTATGCCTTAGAATCTATAATGTATTATGAGTTTATGAGTGAATTTCTACAGGTGTACATTATTTTTTTGCTGACAAGAATTTGTTTTCAGACATTTGCTATACTGTAAAACTATATTATTAATATATTATAGGCTATGAATCATTTACATAATATGTAGGAATTTTCTTTTTGCATATTATACCATACACCATACCTAAGACTCAGCTTTTGTCAGGAAACGGGTTGTACGCAATTATTATTATCATTGTAATCATCATACACAAATATAACAAGGCGAAAACCCAGAACCGGAGACTCAAAGTACAATTATTGCTTTATAAATTTATGACGTGTAAGGACTGTCATCATCAGTTTAAACTTACACTCATGCATTTTGTACATAATCATTAATCATGTACAAAATATAGTTTTGTTTTGTACTTTGTACCTTGTAATTGTACAAGGGAAAATTTAATGGTATCAACTGCGTTCTTGTTTTAAAAATACGTGAATATATAGACGCAATACATTTAAGGACATGGGGCCAAGTTTCAAAGAAAAATTGTCGCATCTCGCAGGGCTCACAACTCCCAAACTGCTGCACCGATCTTCATGATCGACATGTCAAATGAAAGGTGGGTTCTT
>JAQGBH010002664.1:0-23222 GCA_034698265.1 Sminthurinus aureus
TTTTTTACAGTAAAAGGAACGATACGAGAGGGTAAGACTTCAACTTTTCAAAGAAGTTGGTATTTTGGCAGACTCTAGTCTACAGTCTACAATTTTTTTTATTTCTCTTCTCCTTCTTTCCCTCTCTGAGTAGTTTGTAGGTTGTAGCATATGCATTATACATTATACATTACAGATACACTTGTTTTTGTTCTTTTATTCTATCCAGGTTTTTTCTTGTTATTCCTCCTTCCGCTACACATTACACATAAATACATATACGTGAAACCCCTACAACCTACAACCTATAATCTACAATCTACAATCTGCACACAAACTCACACACACACATGTGGAGTGGCTTATATTAATCTCTTTACTTTTGTTCCTCTTGTGCCCACCCAAGCCAAAGAAAACCAATAGCTTACAGCTTTGCATGCAATATAAAATTACTTTGTTCATATTTACGTACGGACGATTTCTTTCACTCTCATTCCTTTCTCTCCTTTTCTCTTTCTCAAGTTCTCAAGTTCCCTCAAACTCAAACTCCAACTCTGACTCTTACTCCTCTTTTTTTTTACAAATCTCTGTCCTGAATTCACGATAAGAAACAACATGCTCCATGCTCCATTTTCCACTTTCTATTCTCCATTCCCAATGCTCAGTGCTCAATTGTGTTCAAGATTTTTTCCCTCGTAGCTCTCCTCGATTTATTGTTCACCTTGTAGCTTGTAGCTTGTAGCTTGTAGCTTGTAGCTCGTACCTTGTAAGTTGTAAGTTGTTGGTTGTAGATAGATTGTAGGTTTTTTGTGCATGGATTCATGTGGTTTGTAAAAAAACTCTGTATGTACAATGTACATTGCACATTGTACATTGTACATGAATGCATGAATACAAACTTGTGTGGGTTTTTTTTACCTTACCAATTGTTCCCTGTTCGTTGAATACATCAAGTACATAAAATAAAGTAGGAAAGCTCAAGGGATAAAAAAAATGTGTAGTGAGAGACGTGAAAGTGAAACGGAACTAGAATCTTGAATCTTGAATCTTGAATCTAGAATGTAAAATGTAGTGGATAAAATGTACAGTGTGTATATAGTGTACAGTATTACATTATGAAATGTTTTACCTAATAATTACACTATCATGATAATGCTCCACTTTCATGTGCTCGCTTAAAATATATGGAGCGTGGAGTATGGAGTTTGAAATGGTATGGAGCGAATACAAACTACAAACAAGAAACTAGAAAAAGGTACTTGAGAAATGGGGAAAGAAGGTTAAGAATACATTAGGGAAATTTTAGTGTTCCTTGTACCTTGTACGCCTATCCTACCATTATCATACATTTATTTTCCCAAGCCAAGCCAAGCCCAGCCCAGCTAAAAAATGGTTTCAAGAAATGTGTTTAACAAACAAATTTACACTTGATAGTCACATTCAAAGTCACAAGTCACAAGTTACAGTCAAGACTCGTTTTTTTCATACATACACACACGAAATAAGAAATCTATTCATAAATTTTCTTGAGAGCCTTTCCTATGTATTTATAAGTAGGTAAAACGTTTTTCAAGTTACTTGTACAAACTACAATTTTGAAACCTCAAAATACAAAATACAGACGCCTTAGTCTTTTACCTTTTATCACATTACATCTTTCTCAATTCTCTTTACAATCCACAGTCTACATAATATATATAAGCTTAAAAGGTATAAGGCATGTATGTACAATGTACACCATACGTTTATTATACAATTTATCGTATGGGAACGGGAGTTTCTGTGACTAATGTATAGATTTTCAAAGTTGATAAAGTCAACAAGTCAAGACAAATTTGGTGAAAAGAGAACATGGACGGAAAATGGAGATTATGATTATGGCTCTATGACTCTCGTGAGGAAAAACACAAAGTGGTGAAAGTTCTGCAAAATGTAAAACGTAAAAAGTAAAGGGAGGGAAAGTGGAAAAAGTAAAATAATTGTTTACCCGATGACTACCGACGTCATTAGCAGAATCATAAATGAAAAGCCGATCACCACATTCCATGTTAAACTCATCAAAACGAATTAGAAAACGCTGGGAGACGTATTCTGCATTAAAGGTGACGGTACACTCCAGATTTTTGTCGTTCTGAAAGTCAAAAGTAGAGAAAACACCCCATTAATAAATCAACCCCTTTTTTCGTATAAAATGTAAATTCAAAAAATGCAGTAGAAATTATTATAGATATTTTGGATATAATGTTAATGATTCTGCTTACCTTGGAGACAATGACGGCAGCGTCAATCTTCCTGTGCATTTTGGTTGGATATTGACCTCTACATAGAGTCGACAACTCAACTGAAACGAATAGAATAGAATAAAACAGGATAAAATAGTGATTAGTGATTTGTATAAGAATAGAACCAACCAAACCAATACAGTACAATACAATACGACGATCAATCCAATTGAGTTGGTAGCAATTGGTAATTTGTAAACAGTCATAGAACAGAAATCCGAGGGTTTTATTACACTTTTACAACTTGCAACTTGCTTTATATACTCCTTTGTTTAATGTCTGTGAATGGAATGGGGAGAATGGAGAGTAGAGAGTCTGTGTGTAGTTTATGCCGTGTGCAGTTTTGCACAATGCACAAACAGAAACAGACACTCTGTCTTTGACCAGAGTTAGAAATATCTTACAATACTTCACACACACAGACACACACACCCACCCAAACATACACCCGAAATAAAAAAAAGGAGAGAAAGAACACGTGAGAAAAAGAGAAATTCTTTCAATGTCTATTCTTCCTCTCTCTGCCTCTCTCCTTGTGGAGTGTAGAGTGTAGAATATAGAATGGAGAAGGGAGGGTAAAGAAAAAAAACCGGCAATGAAAAAGAATCATTGTGCACAAACATATATAATATACATACTCACACAAAGAGAGAGAGAGAGAAAGTGAGTGAGTGAGAGAATAAAGAAACAAAGGAGAAATCGTTTCTTTTTCTAATAGAGTAAAAAAATATCATCTTCCGGTTTTTACATAACTAAACTTCCGAAACTCATACATTATTTTTGCATAATATGTAATAAATTATAATATAATAGATGGATATTCATTCACTATTTTTCACTCCTATTTTTTCAGAATTACTTTCTCAAATTCACACTAGTCCATAATGTTATTATGTAGTATTATGTAAAATGGGATTTTCATATGAGTCTGCCATCTGTGTGTAAGGTAGAATTTGTATCCTCCCTTCATAAATACTTTACATTTGTATGTGCATAATTTATAATGTATATTGAATATTGAGGCTGTATCATTTGCACAAAATCTACAAAACCATAGAGCACAGATAAGTACGAATGCATGAGAGACAAAGTTTGGTTTTTAGTATGGACTATAACAACAAAGTAAGAACATCTTATCGCACGGTATACTGTATCACATCCTACATCCTTCAGCCTACTTGATATCAAAATATGAAAGAACCCTAAAAAGCTTGTCATTTTCGAGTGGATTTTTAAATTGACTTTGACTCTACACTCGACAAAGTAGCTCTTGATTCTTGATACTTCCCGAAGAGTTGCCCTGTTTCATAAAAATACTAACAAATATTAATATTGATTTTGGGATTGGTATTTCGTATGGTGCATGTGATATCATCATCATTATTTTGATTTATTCTGCCACAGAAAAATCCTTTTCCCTTTTCAGTTTTATCACTATTTACTTATTTTGATTCCCATTTTCGAACTCTAATACCTATCGCCGATTATAGATTCTAGACTTTACATTCTAGACTCTAGTCTGCAGTCCGTAGGCGATATTTCAATTTGGTGGTCGACGTTTGTCAAGTTTCAAGTTACAAACTAATTTGTATAGATATGGGTGAATACAATGTTTAATGTTTGCAATTTAATATACCACAAATGAAATGACGACTCATCCTTGTTCACGTTGTAGATATATTTATCTCTACACTCTACACTCTACACACCTTCAAAACCAGCAAATAGTTTTCCACAAGCATGTAAATTTACAATTTACAACATCAACATTAATCCTTACAGTGATATTCAAAGTTGTTGAGAATTGAGATTATCCGAACCATTTACAAACAAAATCCCTCTGGCTATGTTACATGTTTCCATTTTCCATTTTCTGTATTTTCTGGTTTCTATAGTTTCTAGTTTCTAGCCTCTCCTATCTCGTCTCACTCCCTTTGCTGTTCACTATAAATGAAATTCCTTGTTCTTGGTTGTTGGTTGTTGGTGGTTCATGGTTTATGGTTAATGCAGGAGCTAAATTTGACTGATACAGCTATGTGCAAGATAAGTTTCTAAATCCATGGATTCGTGATTAGTAATTCCTGTCTATTGCTTAGATAATATGCAATAGATACACAATATATATTTAGATAGATATATCAGTAGCATTTCATTTATCGGACCGATTTTCATGTGTATAGAATCTAGAATCTAGAACACAAAACTAACTAACGTCGTCGTAACTCGTATGTCGTTGTGATTCGTCGTCAATAATAAATGTAGGAGAAATTCCGTAGACGTAAATTCAGTTGTCTGATACTAGATACTAGATACAAATACTACATACTACAGTTGTACTAAGGACGAGAGACTAGAAACGTCAATTAAAGAATCAGTGTTTGGTGTTTGGAAAATACTGATTCTAAATATATCTGTAGGTACACAATACACAATACACAATCAGGCTCAAGACTACAGACTACATACAAATACTTTTAACGTATTGAGAATTGAGAACTAGGAATCGGGAATCGGGAGCTGCGCCTTTTAATGGGTAATAAGTCCTTCTCGTTTAAAAATAGATGTGCAAATCAATTCGGAATCCCTGACAATAAATACATCTAATATGTGCGCATGCATGGACAATGACAATGGACATGCTATCTCCTATCTTCTAAATATTTCCTGAATGTACAAATTAATTTTGTAGCTTAACTTTCAATTCTAGATTCTCAATCCTCACAATTTTCACTACTTGCTTTAAAAATGTAAAATTCATTTATTACCATTTATCCATAATAAATAATAATTAATCATTTAAAAAAACTGCTAGCAGCGTCGAATTTAATTTGGAAAACAGAATATAAAAAATACAATTTGAAAGAAAACCTAACATAAAATTGACAAGTGGTTGTCATAACTCGTTTTTTTCATGGTATTCTGATCATCTAGGTAAACGTATAGAGACTAGAGACAGGACAGGTGAAGTGGATAATCGTATTTCCATAGTAACAGTAAAGCGACCTAGCCAGTCCAGTTCATTCCAGTCCGATTGCTTAATAAAAGATAAAAGTGTATAAACATTTAGATTTTAGAGTTAATCTTCTAAAAATGGCAAGGTAGAATAAATTCCAATTTCTTTGTATAAAACTATGTTTACTATTTGTGTATATATAATCCGTATGAACATGCGGATAAAAGAAATACCATTGTGTTTGTCTGAATTCTGAAATTGTGAGGGTTTCCTGGTTGAGAGTTGAGAGTAGAAGGAGCAGTAAGAAGTAAAAGTAGTGGTACGAGTTACAAATCCCCAATGGTTCATTGTGTGATGATGTGAAGTTCACAAAAAATACATTCGTGCATTTATGTACAATGTACATTGTACATACTGAATGTGCATGTCTAAATGTCTGATATGCACATTTAGTATACAGCATGCTGTGTAGCATCTAGCATCTAATATCAAGTATCTATCCCCAACTTTGTAGCGGTCTGCCGTCTGCAGTATAATATTGGATAGTGGTAGTAGCATCGTTTACAGACACTGAAAATGAAAATGAACATTGGAAAGAAGAAAGGGGTAGGAGAAAATAATATACAGTTGAAGGCTCCCTTTGCTCTCCTGCGTGCAAGTATAAATATGTAGATGTGTAGAATGTAGGAACTACAAAGAAGGTAGAATGTGTACGAGTGCAGAAAATAATAATACCTACTCCATACTCCATGCTCTATAAATACACAGTTTGAATTGGAAATTACATTCGGGAATAATAATTTGTTCACACACTCACTCTTTCTCCCATTTCTAGTTTCTAGTTCCTAGTTCTTAGCTCTTTTATACACAATATTACACAGTACATTCATACTACTACAAAGTACTTGAATGGCTAGGAAATAATGTTTTGCAAGGGATTAAAGCTCTAGTTGATTAATAAATATGGAAAAGTGACCAGGGAATATCGTTTTTTTTTCAAATGCTAACCTGTTGTATTCCCTTCTTTTTTATATAGATGCAATATGCAATGAATTGAGATTTACAGTTCACAGTTCGTAGCGAGACAAGCACTTTATTCCTTTGTCGTTTGTCGTAATAATAATAATAATAATTATATAATTGTATAATAATACTTTGGCGATACGTGGATGTATTTACGGGAAATAAACTTGAAATTTCGGACAAATAGACGCATAGATTGAAGAGGAAGTAATAAAACCATGTACTTGCCATTTATAATATGTAAAATTCATGAAAATAGGTACTTTTGGAAATTAAATCAGACTCAAGAGACCACTTAAGTACAAAGTACTAACCAAGTATACCAAGTACGAATTATAATGTGGATTTTTTAACCTATTCAAACTACAGTTGACATAAACGTATTTCGTTTTACAGCTAAATGTGTTTAAATTACATGATATACTCACATTTAAAAAGGTACTCTTGATATATAACAAAACCATTATAGTAATGATAATTATCGATATTTTTGTTTAATTTAGAAATGATTAACGGAGTATTATAGAATTTATTCAAATTCAAATTCTAAACGATTCGGGGCTAACTGTTCCTTTCCTTAGGAGTCTTATCCAACAATTAACTTTTAGTTATTTTTAACAATAATAATAAATAATAATACTTCCCAACCTCTTAATAATAATAAGAATAATAATAGCATTTCAATAATAGCAATCAAATTGATGATATAATAATAATTTGCAATAATAATACTTACATTGTTCGGTTTTAGCTGTCGTCATCTGGATGCCAAGTAGGCAGGTGAGAATAAAAATGTATAAGGTCACCCAGGTGACCGAAGGTGGCTTTTTTTTCACCATCGTCATAGTGATGATGATGACCCTCCTGTCACACTAGCACTTTTTTGTACAATAACAGTAGCAGTAACATTTATATTAAATTATCCACAGAAATATAATCACACTGTACTCGTTCTTCTGTGGTTATTTCATTTTATTTGTAATTTTAAAAGTAAAACACTCTCATTATTATTATTATTATTAATATTATTGTCTGACAAAAGTTGAATCCGCTGAAATCCAATACTGATTGTATAATAATATCTTGTACATTCTTTCATTTTTAAAGTTAGAATGATGGGATTAAGAATGAAGATGATGGATGGATATACGGAAATGAAGAAAAAAGGTTTTTTTTCTCCTCCGTAGTAAATAATAATGTTATTATTCTTATATAATATATTGATTATTGATGTTGCCGGTAAACGGTAAACACACACACTATGAATATCCACGAAAATCCATCCACAGTAAATGGCAGAGTTTGAATTTACATTTACATTTTTTTTTATCGTCTAATCTTTAAATTCCTGAATGCTTCTTTTTTTACCACTAAACACTACCACCACGACCATCATCATCATCTTTCTTTCCTTTTCTCCGCATTCGGATATGAATATGACATGGAAATGCCACACAATTTGATTCTTCTTTTTCTTGTTGTCTCATTTTTGAAGAGATGCATATTGACACGAAAAAAAAGAGAAACACACGGAAGCACACACTGAGATAGATAGATATAAATTGTAGACGTAGGAGTAGACAGTAGACACCAGCAGAAATAATAATATAATATAATAATATTATTTACATATTCTCATATGTAAAAGCATTTGATGTGTGTGCTTTGTACACACAGAATACAGAGAAAAAACACAGAGACACGATTCACAGCTCGTACATCGTACATCAATTTTCAGAATGGAATACACCACGTTATTTCCTGAAAAAATTCACTTTCTCATTCCTTTTCCGCTCCCTGCAGACAATCACGTTTTTCCGGTGGTTCTGGCTCTTCTCCATTTTCTTGATCCTGTCACACAAATCCCACACTTTTTTTCCACATAAAAAAAACAACAAACAGATGCACACACACACTAGAGAAACGAGAGAGCTTCACAAAAATATCAATATCAATATCATCCACAGCCAAACGAATCAGTCAACCAGTTTCAGCCAAAAAACCCTGAAAGTCCAAAACACAAAAAACCATACATCATTTAGTTTCAAAATACATAAAATACAATGATGATGTACATTAAATATGGTTCTAAAATGAATGTTCAATATTAAATGCACAAAATACAATACAAAGTGAATTTTGACTTTTTTTGTCACTTAATTGAATTGTGGTTGTCAAAAAGACAACGATACACTTGATTAATATTTCAAACTCTTTCACCGTTGATTACTTTTATTATTTTATTAACTTTAATTGTAATGAAAAAAATTCTATTTTTTGTTAATAACAACCAACTTAATAACAACTTGCGTAAAAAATTTAACAAGACCTTTTTGACGTGGCGTAAAAGTATTTTATTAAAAATTATTATTTCACATCTTTTGATATAAATAAAAAGATAATATTATTTATAATTGAATACGGATTAAAAACAAAACAAAACAACTTGATCGTTTCACTTAATATTTAACATTCTAACTGATGTTATGAAAACAGTTTTTTCAATTTTCAAAACTTAAAAATACGTGACCGTTGACTTTTCAATTTCAATTTCAATTCTAACTTTAAATAAAACAAACTCACATAGTCTTGTCATAAAATTGACGGATATTAAAAAACTTATTTAACTTTCAACTGTTAACCACACACGACACACGACACTGTCAAAATATGAAAAATTAAAACAAAATCACATTTATATTTTATAATATTTTTATTTCTGATGAGTCTGATTTTATTCAAGACTTTCACCACTTTCACACATCTCCGCCAAAAATCATTGAAAAAAAATCAGAATCCAAAATACTTTCTCTTTTTACAGTTTCCATTTCACAACTGGAATTATTATTTTATCAAATTCAAAATTGAATGGTTTAAATATTTTAGATATTTAGAAAGCTTAAAATAAATAATTTCTTACCTGATTTACGAATATGAATTATATGAATCTCCAACATTCAAGACCACCAAATGATTTATTTGTGTATATAATTCTTTGAATCTCTTCGACTGTCAAGTGTCAATATTAATATTATTATTATTATTATAGTTGAAATTAATATTTCAATTTTCAATTTTCAAGACACCATTTAAAATACTATAATTTTTATTTAAGGAGGAAGTGAAAAAATAAAAATAAAATCACACTCCACACTCCAGTGTTATTTATATTATTGTAGTAGAAAAAAAGAGTCACATTTTGATGTTATTTTATTTTTATTTTATTCTACTGGAGAGAAGGGGGAAAACACAAAACACAAAACACAAACTGTGTGTGCTATGTGCTCGTACCACTCACTGGAAGCTCTTACTGTACTATTCTGTTCTGTTCTGCTTTCTGTTGGATCCAGGTTCTAGGTTCTAGGATAAAAAACATCCTACTACGGTTTACACCAGTACCAACGAACCAGTCCAGACGAACTATGTTATGGGACTAGACTAAGTGTATGCGCCATCCTGGAATATCTGTATTCTGGATACTGTATACTGTATACTGTATATGGACAGAGTGAAATAAAGACAGAAGGCGAGAGAGAAAGATGGGGAGAATAATATGAAACAGAAAGGAGGCAGAATAGAAAATAGAGGATAGAGAAAAGAGTAGTGAGTGCACGGTTGCACAGTAAAGTAAAGTTTCTCTCTCTTTCTTTCTTTCTATTTCTATTTCTATTGCTCTGTATTATGCATCATGCACATACACATAATATATTTCTCTCTCAAATAATAGATATTACATATGCATAAAATACTCCATCCTCCATACACCATACACCATACACCATACATATTATACATTATGTATCATGTATGTCTGTAATGTTACTCTGTCCTGTCCTTTACACTGGCCCAAACTCAAAGTCTTTGTGTCACAGACGGAAATAAATGGTGAGTTCAACTCTAGATTCTAGATTATAGATTCTAGATTCTAGATTCTAGAATCTAGATTGACGTGCATACTTATATCTATAATATAAACTACTGAATTTGAATTTGAGTGTAACAATCCAAATCCATGCTCAACTCACATTCAACTACGGTCACAACTAAAACTACAACTACAAAACCATATATTCCTTCCACCTTCCACCTTCCACATATTTTAATACACACACACACACACACACACACTTTTCATTAACTTTATTCACACTTTCCTGTTCAATTGTCAATCTAGGATCTAGAACCTAGAACCTAGAATGTTGAATGCTGAATGCAGAGAAACATTATTATTATTATTTTCCCTTGTTCAGTTGAGTTTAGGGGCAGAACAGCTTATTTATTCCTTGTATAAATCCAATTGAATATCTTTTTGACATGCTAGATACTAAAATCTAGAATCTAGAATCTAGATACGAAGCTATCTTTCTAGTGTCTAGTGTCTAGTGTCTAGTGTCTAGTGTCTAATATCTATCCAGTATCTATCTACTATCTACTATGTTTCTATAATACAGTCGTTATTTTACTGGACAAATGGCTCAAATTCGGATTCAGATTCAAATTCGCTTTACTTTTCTCCGCCTCACTACTCACTACGTGTATACTGTATATTATCTAGCTGTCTGTCTTATCGCTATTGTTACTGCTACTACTACTGTTATTTTGATGGACAAATGTCAAGCATTCAAATACAAAATACATACATGTTCATCATCCACCAGCGTCCAGTGTCCAGTGTAACATTTTAGATTTTTTCACTGCAAAAACATTAATGACTATAATGAACACTTTTTACAATTAACTGTGAATTGTACATTGTACATTTTACATCCATTTCTACTAGTATAATTTATTCTTTATTCAGCAGTCGACATTTGACGTTTGACATTTGACATTCGACATGGTTGTGCCATATTTTAATTTATCAAGACATTTACTTTCTACTTGTCATTGTCATTGAAAATTTATTAGTAATAATAATTTTTTTAGCTAATAGTGCTGTAATATGAGATATGAGATACAAGGAGCATGGCAATTATTTAGCAGAGGATTTAAATCTAACTGGATCCTGTATTTTTACGGGAAGCAGAAATTGGGTGGATAGGGAATACGCCAAGTCACCTGCCTCCATTTCCATTTCCATTTCCAATTCCAATTCCGATTCCAATTCTCGTCCTATGTACAAAGTACAAAGGTACCATGTAAAATATAAATAATAGCCAAAGAACAATGGACCTTTCCTACATATTACATATGCATGTATCTCGAATCTCGAATAGATCATGTCGTATCCAAAGTCCAGTTCTATTTGGAGTTTGGAGTTTAGAGTTTGGATCGTTGGGCTGTTACGGTTCGTATGTAAAGTGAAAGTAGATACAGACACACGCATAACAGTCAGCAATTGCAGAGAAAGGGAGAGTTAAGAAAGGACGCTCTTTTTTGAAAATGTAGTATTTTAAATGTTACTGAAGAAGGAGTAAAAGTTGAGCTTGGAGTTGGAGTTGGAATCGGGATCGGAGTCCAGTGCTACGGATAGTGGGAGTTTAAACTGGTGCTTGGAAGATTGACTGTGACTATGACTAAAAGAACCAAAGGAAGCCAAGGCGAGCGAAGCCAAAGATTCCTAAATGTACAATGTAGGTATAATAAAGAATATGGAATATCTACTATCTACTGTATATTGTATGCATCTAAGGGTATGCTGTGCATATCCATTCTACATTGTACATTGTACATGCCTAAGGAAGAAGCCGAAAATCCCGCAAAGTTTCACTGCCTAGTGCCTACTGATTCGCTGGCTTTGGCTTTGCCTTTACTGCCTTTGGCTGGACACAGGAGCAAGCTGGAAGGAGCATACTGTTGATGGAAAACGTGGGAAAATACTATAGAAACAGTAAAACTGGAAGAGTAGTACAAGTTGTCGTTGTCGTAGTCGTAGTCGTATTGGCAGTATAGTAATGTACATAAGAAAGGAGGGAAATGGAGAGCAACGCCATGGTGGTTTATACTGTAAAGTGTGCAGTGTACAGTGTACAGTGTACAATCTATAATCTATAGTCTGTAGTCTGTAGTATAATACAGAATGTCACGCATATGTACGACGTGTGCTATGCAAGCTTTACACATACTCTGTACTCTTCTTCATGGGGAAGAGAATTGCCCAAGCCCATATTAGGAATTATATGGTCGTAAATGCCGGCGTGTGCTCCTACCCTATACTCTCTACGCCACTTTGATACTCATGATATTGATATGTACGACATAAATGCATATTGCATATTGATATGCACAGAGATATATCTATCTGTATAGTGTGTACGATGCACGGCGTACTGTAAAATAGTGGTCGGGGTTTCGGTGTTCCGTGTTTCAACCAAGTCCAGAGTCTAGAGCCCAGAGCTCAGAAGTTCAGAGTTTCACCCGAGTTTTCCTACTGCCTCTGCCAGTTGCTGGAAATGCTAGAGGAATCGGAATTGGAATCATCCAAATACATAAATGTATGTACGGATGTACACTGCATATTGTATATTGTACGTTGTACATAGAGATGAAGCAAGGGTGAGCGAGTTAGCGAGTGAGTTGCTCTCACAGACCTTCAACTTGTTCAATATAAAATATTATATGTAGGGATAAAAGTGCATTTTGAGTCAAGCACATATCCGCTTATACATTATACTTAGTTTTTGTATGCACACGATTGTAGACTGTAGCTCTATGCTCTATACTCTATGCTCTATGCTCGGTGTATCCATAGTGTACAATATACATGTATGGATTGCATCGCGTCTCCGCCAGTTCTCCGTGCATGTGTGAGAGAAAGAGAGGAAGAGAGGAAGAGAGAGTTTCAAAGCGCCTTTTCCTTTTTGGCTTGGCTCTCTTTCTCTTTCTCTCTCGGTCTACCTATGCTACTTGCTCCTTACTCGGCTTGGCTTGGCTTGGCTTGGCTTGGTATAGTCTGGTTGACGGTACAGTGTTGGACTTTAAAAAGGGGTTGAATGAATTTTCCGAACCTTTCCCTCGTCTCAGCTCCGGGTTCCAAACTGGCGCTGAACGCGGAATATCGGGTAATGCAAGTAGATGGGAAACACTGCTCTTGCTCCTGTGTTGTGTGTATGGTGTATGCCAAGTTTCTACTGTGCACTGTATATTGTATATTGTAGATTGTACATGTATATATGGACGTTGAATTGAATCTGCGTCGACGTGTTTGGAACGTCAGCCTTATCGACCAGCCAGAATGAAATGATATAAAGCGTAAATTTCAGCTCCGGTATTGACAGCAAAACCTGAGGACGCTTTCTCCCTTCTTCCTTCATGTACATTATACTTTATACACCGTACATACACACATGTATTTTCTATATTTTCTACAGTCTAACTTGTTCTGCCTTGGCTTGGTCTGGTCTGGTCTGATCTAAGCGGGGCTTTCCTGAATATTATGAATCTATATGCACACTGTACATTTATACATTGTGCATACAGACATTGCCCTACGTATAAATAATATCTATCTACCTTTTTCAAGTTCCCCCTTCTTCCTCTCCTGTCTCTTTCACTCTCCTTCTCCTTCTTAGATATTCTTACCCGTATTCCCGACTCTCATTCTCATTCTTATTCTTATACACACACTACACACTACACACTGTCCCCCTCTACTACTTTTCTTGCACTCAAACTCTAGACTGGAGACTGGAAACTCTCTGGTGCTTCTCACTGCCTGTTTATGTCTTTGTGTGTATTTCTCTCTTTCTTTCTGTTTTATTCCTCTTATTCGCTCAGTTCTCAGTTCATCTTGCCTTTCTTTCTCCCGCTCTCTCACTTCTCCTTCTTTTCTTCCTTCACCCACATGATATTCTCTCCTCATTCTTCCTCTGGTTTCTTGTACAACTATACACTATACAACTATAAACTTTCCATGGGCCATGGAATCTCATTGTCGTTTATTTATTAAAAATATATATACACAAGGTGTAGGCATATCTGTACACTGTCTACTGTCTACCATATACGGTATAGTTGGCATTTTGAAGCTGGTGGATTGTGAATAGTGGATAGGTGAAGATCTATTTTCCTTAAGGGTTTTCCATATTCCATACTCCATATTCCGTATTATGCCTGTCTGTCTCATCGGTTTGGTTCTATTCTTTAGAACCTCCTGCTCCTTTTCATTCTTTTCCCCGTTCTGTCTTTCTTTCATCTTTCTGCCTTTTTTTTGAACCTTTATCTATTTACTATCTACTGTATTATATATTATATATTATATTATGTATCATGTACTGCTTTCCTTTTGATATCAAGCATAATAATACAAGATATATTATGTGTGTTTGTACTTTGTATTTTGTACCCTTGGCATTAGGGGTTTTGCTCTTGTATATACATAAATAGATGAGTGATTTTTCATTACTTTGTGGATTGTGGATTGTGGAATTTACTCATCATAAAATATAAAACCTGGATGCTGCTTCTTATATCTTGTATGTTGTATGTATTGGGAATTGAGAATTGGGAATTGGGAATTTGGGAGCTACAGAAAGATGCACGGGGTGACTTCAACAAGAAAATGTGTAGGAGCAGAAAGCATAGAGCATGATCATTGATCATACAGTAGAGAATGGAAAATAAAGTAAGGGCAAAAATAATATTATTCTTATTAAATTCCGAATTTGGAATTTGGACCTCTTGACTTTGGATTTGGCTTTGGCTTTAATGATTTGATTATTCCTCATCTCTCATCCCTCATCCCTCAACATTCAACATGTAAAAATGTAAAAGAGCAGAGAGCTAGGATTTTTTCTCTAAGATGGATGTGACATTCGACATGTGATATGTAAAAAAATAGCGCAACAAATTTATACAGTACACGATGCGTAGATTTGTACATTTGTACATTTGTGGATTTTTACAAGTGGTGAAAGAAAGTAAAATGGGATGAAATGAGAGAAATTGAGGATGGATGTCAAAATTTAAGTTTGTGGTATGTCTCGTGTCTCGTGTAAGGTACATCACGCGTTTTGTGTTTTGCGTCTTGAGTCTTGTATCTTGTATCTGCACAAAAAGAGAGAGAGACAGGAGTTGAGAGAGTTGCACGCATAACAAGTTTCTGGTGACTTTGGACTTTGGACTTTCTATCCTGTATATCTATTGGTCTATGTGTCATTTGTCATTTTTTGTTTGCGTAGAGTACATGTTACAGAGTATAAGATGTAGGATTAGGATGTAGGGATGGAGGAGAAAATACAGTGTGGAAGATCAAAAGAAAAAAATGGAGTAAAGGCGAGAGACTGAAAGAGCAATAGTGTAGTTTTTTGGTTTTTGTTTTGGTTTTTTTTTTGGTTTTTGGTGAAACCGGAGATTTGGAGATAACATGTGCGTTGTGCCTGGTGCTTTCATCTCACATCCAAGTGCCAAAAATTTGGCCAATGCAATGTACTGTAATGTACTGTATACTGTATACATACACTGAACGTGGAACGTTTTACAGTACTTGATATATCAAGCCAAGCTTAGGATAAACACTAAGTACACTAAATACGGAAAATGGTAAAAAAGAAAGCAAAAGACAGAGAATACACCATCAATTTACAAAAATGGACTTGTGAATCAACAATCAACACACTACGATCAAGACCAAAACTAAAAAGTCACTCGGTAAAAAAACAGCGGCAGAAAAATAATCCATTTTGTAAAGGTGGCATTTCACTATTTTCAAGTAATAATAATAATAATAATAAGAATTGTGGATCTTAATGTGGATTCTAATATTCTAATGCATCTTGAATCTCCTGGATTATGGGTTTTAAACGGGTGTAAATATATTCGTATATTAGAATTTACTTGTTACTTGCTGCTTACTTTGATTTGGTTGGTGCTGCCTTTGGATTTACTAAGGACTAAGAAATCATACTTGATGCATTGGTGCATCTTTCAGATTCACACCCGAACCGGAATCCAAATCCGAATCCGACTTTGAATTCAAATCCTGTGGTAACACACTGAAGGGAGAAGAGAGAAGACAGAATTATGTAGCATTAGGAGTACTCTTGTGTAGTAAAATGAGGATCAAAAATGGAGTCTGGTGCTGGTGCTGGTGCTGGTGAAAGTGGAGAGTAGAGGAGTCTCTTCCTTGGCGGATATTCGCTAATGAGATGCACAGTTCATGCTGATTTATTGACTTGTCCAATTACTTGCTGTATAATCCCAACAACCGTAAACTAACCCCGTCCCCTAACTTGTATTATCTAGACTCTAGACTCTAGACTTGTACAAGTATAGACGCTGCGGCGGTTCCGTTCCGTTGGCTGTACAAACATTCATATATATACATTGTACGATGTACATATTACATTTGTAGGGAAAAAGTCCTCTCCTTCTTTTGCAGCTAGGTACTCTAGAATCTAGACTCTAGACTCTAGATATGTGCAATGTGCAGTGCTCAATGTTCCGTGTACTCTTCTAATTCCCCGCAAATTATTATTACTATTTATGTACGTGAGAGATGAGAGATGAGTGAAAATAATGCCTTATCCTAATGATAGTCCATGATACTCTCATCTCACATCTCGCATGGATTTACGCATTTACTTGTGCATTCTAAATTCCAAATTCCAACCATAAGGAAATAAGGATACGCAATGAGAAGATACTTTTAAACTTCCGATTCCAGATTCCAGATTCCTGATTCCTGATTCCAGACTCCAGACTCTAGACCCTCCAAAAAATAAACAGAAAGTACAATTTCCTTTAGCTTTGAGTTTTGAGCTTTGAGCTTTGAGCTTTGAGGCACATCTACTTACTTGGAGATACTTGGATTCATATTTCATTCCATTCATGTCATTTCCATAAACAGTATGTAAAACGTGGAGCATAGAGCATAAAATGGGGAATTACATCATGCATATGAGGTATCAGATATGAAACTGCAAGTAGAAAAACAGTTCTATTTCTGATTTCTGCATACTCTCTTCTATCTCTACTCTGTACTTTGTACTTTGTCTCTTGTTCTCCTGTTGTTGAAAAATAATTTATTGTTTACGTGCACTCTGTTTTGGCTCTTGTGCTTTGTGTCTTGTGTTTTGTGCTTTGCGTATGGCACATTTCATTAGATATTTCATTCAGTCCGTTTGGTTTGGCCCTTGCTCTTTTCTCACTTTCTTTTTTTCTCGTGTCTGGAGTTTGGAGTTTGGATTCTGTGGATTCTGTGGATTCTGTGGAGGCTGGAGCCTCATCAAGAGTGTTTATAGTTTTCCGCTTCCCGGTTTCCCCATTCCGTTATCATCGCTTTCCTTCCAAATTCTACATTTTATATGTCTACTCTCTACTCTCTACTCTCTACAGTGTACTCTCTCCTCGGCTTCAGCACTAAATTCTAGATTCTAGATTCTAGATTCTGGAAATATCACACACCGCACACACTATTTCTCCTACGATTTTCCCCCCTCTTCTCCTTCGTCCCAATTTAGATAAATAAATGCCCATTTAGACAATACATGTACATTGTACATTGTACATGCAGTGCAAGCGAGCATTACAAGTTGGACGTCGGATGTTGGACGTACGTTAAATTTAAAACTACAAAGTACAAGTTGCAAAAATAAAAGAGGCTTGCATAAATCTCTTGCATAATTTTGTAAATAGTTAGCAGAATGTACTGTCAAGATGATTCAATCTACAATCGACAGAAACCAAAACTCAAAACTCAAAACTCAAAACTAGAGTCTCATCGGAAATAGAGATAAAATATAAACATCATTTGTATGTCTTGCAGAATGTAGAATGTAGACGACATTTTTCTGAACTTGATCATGTTGGATGTTGGTGCAGAGCTAAAAACTAAATATAAAACTAAATGTAAATCACAAATCATGTATCAAAAACTTTATTTTGCTTGTACTTTTATCTCATACAAGTTTTTTATGTAAAATGTAGAAAACGTCCAGAATTTGGAATCTAGAATCTAAAGTACACTTTTTGTGTACTTTTAGAGTCCCATGATTCAAATTTCCAAACTTAAAACTCAAAACTGGAAAGGGAGCTGAGGAGAAAATGAGCATTTGATATTTTGTGGTTGTCATCGTGAGAATTGCAAAGGGAGACGAAATGGCGATTTTGTGACTCAAGTTGTACAACGTATAATGTATAATGTATCATGTGTACGGTTTAGATATAATGCGAAGCTGGAGGTCCGATTGCCGATTGCACACATGAGAGAGCCTGGAGCGGAGCAAGTTTTTCCACAAAAAAACGACATGTACAATACAGGGCGACGGAGACGGATACATGTTTGAGGATACACCTCAAACCATACATGTACAATGTACAATGTACAATGTACAATGTACAATGTACAATTTATGCACAGATACAAGATACAACATAACACGGACAGTATATTATATATTATAAGATTGATGTAAGCTTGTTTATATCTTGTCTCTCTCTCTGTTACTACCTCGTGCAAATAGTATAGCATATAAAATATACACGTTTTGCCATTTTTCTTGACTCTCGACTCTCGACTTTTGGTCTCATCATATCTATACATAAAATATTACATGACGACTTATATGTATAGCAGTGACTGCGTATGTAGTGTATACGATGCTCATTTGATAGCATTTTGTGGATTGTGGATTGTGGAAAAGAGCGAGTTCATCGTCTTCTCAACTTTGAGTTCGAAGGTTGACCATTGGATTGGATTGGATTGGATTATGTGAGAGATACAAAAAGACAGAGACCGGGAGAGACGTAGAGATTTCCCAAATGATTCAACCTTTTGAATTCTGAATTCTCCATTCTGCATGTATCTAGTATCCAGTATCCAGTACACCTTTCCAATAGACAAAACAACACTGTAGCGCGCTTATCTAGTATCTAGTATCTCCGTTGTAGTTTAAGAACAAGTCAAGAAAAATACATACAAAGTAATAAAAAGGTAATTTTAAATCAAATCCAGGGACTGTCAATTGTCAATGTATTTAATTTAGTCATCTACTAAAAGTGAACCGTGATTCTAGATTCTAGATTCAAGTGGACAACAAAACTTGTGGGTCGACCAAGATCGATTTTGATTTTTATTGCAAGTGTATCATAATAAAATCAAGTGTCAGTGGAAAGAGTCGGGGGTGATAGAAAAATAATAAGATAATATTTATTTTGACATCTGATTTGTCATTGTCATTGTCATTGTCGTTGACGTGTTTGTCCTTCCGAGTTTTGGGTTTTCAAGTTTGAATTTGAGGTGTTATGTGTTGTGTTCTGTTCTGTTGTGGTTGAATTGAGAAAGGACAGTCAACAGTGGAGAATCGAGAACCGAGGATTGACTCTCGGTATAAATTCTTTGTCTACTTGATGTACGACTTTCCGGTGAGCGGCTATTCATTGGACGCATCATTCCGGAAAAAAGTGAAGAGTTGTGTCTGAGAGTTGAGAATTGAGAATTGAGAGTCCCTCGCACATCCAAATCCACATCCACATACTTAAAAAACCCATCGACCAACAGCCCAAACTCCAAACTCCAAATTCCAAATACCAAGACAGAGGATAGAAGACATAGAGACGATACGAATACCAAAGGGAAGCGGAAAAAAGAAAACGGATAAACGATACGATACGATTGAGAATTGAGAGTGTGAGTGAGGAGTGAGGAGAGCAAGACATATTTACGAAAGAAAAAAAGAAGAAGAAGACGGAGAGAACTTTTGAGCTTTCTATTGCCCAGAAAAGTTGAAGAGAGAGAGTATAAAAAATCGAATTAAGTATGTCTCCAATGGTTCCGTATTTGTCACTTAACCGAGTTCAAGTTAACCGAGTGTGAAATTCGAGTCAACTCTCAAGTGCTTCAGTGTTCAGTGTTCAGTGGTAATGGCTCTACAATAAAGTAAAATATATCCTTTCCATTCTGTCCTGTGCAATGTGCACTGTACTATGTACGTACGTATGTATATGATACCAAAGTCGAATTCGACTTGAAATTCGAATTCGAAATTGAGTATCAAATACATCTATCTGTATACTTATACCATATTTATACATCTACTTTCAAAGCACACAGATATCTTGCATCTTGTATCTTGTATTGAAAAAAGAGAAGAAAACGAGTAAAATAAAATATAAAGTTTCTTTATGTTATTGACTATGTACTTTGTAGTTTGTACTTTGTAGTTTGTAGTGTAGTGGCGGTAGGAAATAGAAATAGAGATAGATGTACAGCGTACAGATGTACACGTACTGGAATAAGGGAATAAGGGTTAGCATAAAAAAATACACCATGACAAGTTTATATTGAGAAGATTGGCAGTATAAAAAGTGTGTAATAGTCAATCCTTGTTTCTGTTTCTCCTATTTATGTGTACACTTCTCTCTCTCTCTCTCTCTGTTTTCCTTGTACATTCCCCGTTTTCTTCTATACTTTGAATTTCGATACACAGCCACGGGTACAAAGTACAAACTACAAACTACTACTACACCTTGCTGCAGTTTATGCTTTCTTTTTCCTCCACCTCTCCGTTTACCATCTACCGTTTACCCTTTACAATACACACCGGCACAAATACAAACACAAACATGTGCTGCATGCTCCATGTTTTACCCGGTATTGAGTATTCGGTATTTGGTATTTGGTATTAGCGGCAGTGTTCTCTTTTTTTCACGGGGCAAAAGACACGTAGACAATAATTTCCCTTCAACTCAGAACTCAAACCGACCTCGAATTCGAACTCGAATTCGACTTGGACTTGGACTTGAGACTAGAGACTAGAGCTCACTCGAGTTGAGTTGAGTTGAGTTTATTTGAGTCAAGTCGATAGAATGCAATATGTTTTTTTCTTGGGTTTGTTTTCATTCTTGTCTTTTCCCGACTCCTTTTTCTTCTTCTCCTTCCTGCCCAGAAAAAAAGATGACAATTTTCATATCATTTTGGATTGGATTGGTTTCAGGAATCAAGGTACATCCAAATTACAAATCAAGTCCAGGCGGATAAAATTAAAATCCATTTGACGAGGAAAGAAATGCAAAGGAAATTCGGAGCAAAATAATAATTGTCCTGTTTTTAATGGAACATTTTAATCCACACTTTGGAATCTAATAGCATCCGATTATCTAGAATCTAGAAAGCAGGAGCATCTTCCTGGGATTTAATTACCAAAGAAGAGAAGATCAAATCAAATCAAATCAGTTCAAGACAAGGCAAATCAAATAAAGAGGCAAACTTGCTCTGAGATTGTGTAATAAACTGAAGAATCCAAGAATTCTAGAAATCTAGAAATCTAGAAATCTTAGGCCAAAACAAACTAACAATAAAAATAAAAGTGTATGCGTTTCCTCCAGATTCCAGATTCCAGATTCTAGTGTCTAGTGTCTAGTGAAAAGGAGAAAGAAAGGCCATAATTACTTTGGTTTGGTTTCCATTTTCCATTGCTTTGTTTTGCTACAACCTACAACCTACAAGAATCAAGAATAGACGGAGAAGAAGAACAAAAACAATGTGTGCAATGATCTCATCTATTTTTATTACGCTCCTCGTAATAACCGTCCATGTGGATTCCATACTTCTGCGAACCAAACTCGGTCAAATCCAAGGAGTTGAAGAAAACACCAAGGATGGTCAGTACAAATATTTTGCCTTCAAATCAATCCCTTATGCCGTTGAACCTACAAATCAATTACGATTCAAGGTAATAAAATAAAAATAATCATTATTATTACGATTATTATCATTACCTCAAATACAATTCAATACAACACGGGGCAAAATCATTTCAACCCGGGTTATTGCACATTGTGCACACTAAACACTAAACACCAAACACTAAACACTAACAGTTACAGCTTACAGCTTTCTTCAGGTTTCAAGATTCAATATAAAACAGAGAGCACTTTTGCTCTATATTTGATATTCAGCTCCATTTTCTACAACAAACAATAGACAATCGAATTTAAACTGCAACAACTTGGATTCTGGATTCTAGAGTCTAGAGTCGCCAGAATACAGAACAAATTCTACATGGCACATTTGTAATATTAAAATGTGTGTAAAATGTAAGTTGTAATAGCCAGCATGTGTTGTTGTTGTTTGCCCTTGTTCTTTGTCCTTTTGTTTTCTGTTGTGGAGGAAAAATGGAAAAATCTAATGTATGTTTTGAGTTTTGAGCTTTGAGTTTTGAGCTTTGACCAATGGAAAATTGAATTTGATGCAATATGGTGTTTTGTTTCAGGAACCAGTGCCGATTTCCGCATGGGAAGGGGTTTTCAATGCGACATTGGACGGCGAAGTGTGCCCACAATTACACATAGGTCAGAATCAAGTGATCGGCGATGAAAACTGCCTCACTGTCACCGTCTACACTCGAGATGTAAGTTGAAAAGGAAATTCAATGGGAAACGGGAAAATAAACCCGTTTTTTCCTAGATTTCACAGCACAAGTTTTGTAAATGCTGTAATATTTTACTTTTTGCTCTTGTTTCACTGTGACTTTACTTTTACTTTTACTTTTACTTTTATTATTACTCCTCTGGCTTCTTTTTCAATTCCTACACTAAAAAGTCTCAAGTCGGAATTCGGAAATGGAAAGCCCAAAGTCAAAGTCTGTTTGATACATAAAAAATAATTTGGAGAAAGGAGAAAGAGTGGGCTGAATCTAAAATCTGAATCCTGTTGAGCTTTTGTTTCTGGATTCGGTTGAAAATATGGTATAGTTATCAGGGAAAATGAAAATGAAAATTGATTTTGCAAAGGCGCCATTATTAATCGTTGCAACAGAAGACAGAAGACACAAGACACAAGACAGAAGAGTGATCCTCTATACTTCTATACTCTAATACTGGATATTTCATATAGGATAAACTCTGTACTGTTTTTCTCATGTATTCAAAGCTAGAGATTACAGATTATATTATATTATGGATCTGTCTCTAATCCATACTATAGCATATCATATCATAGAATGTACAGTGGAGAATAATAATATAATATATACAGTAGGGAGTATAAGTTTGAAACTAGCAGCGTCTTTTCCTTTCACGCCGAATTTGTGGGTGACCCCGGGACT